>JALIZH010021026.1:0-21170 GCA_030522465.1 Rhipicephalus appendiculatus
AGAAAAGAGACTTCTAAACAACGCATCTTCTGCAGATGAACCTGACTCCCTAATGAAAAATCATGGCTAGCGACTACGCAGTTCTGAAGGCACGCATGCAGCGTTACGCCCAGAGTAGAAACGAAACAGCTGAGCAACGCATCTGCTGCAAAATAAACCTGCGTCGCTAATGAACAATTATGAGGAGCGACTACAAAGTTCTGAAGGCACGCACACGGCCTACTTCCAAAGTAAAAAGGAGACTGCTCAGCAACGCATCTGCTATAGAATAAACGTGGCTCGGTAATGAACAGTTATGGATAGTGACTACAGAGATCTGAAGGCACGCACGCGGCGTACGTCCAGAGTAGAAAAGAGATTGCTAAACAACGCATCTTCTGCAGATAAACCTGGCTCCCTAATGATAAATTATGGATAGCGACTACGCAGTTCAGAAGGCACGCATGCATCGTACGTCCAGCGTAGAAACGAAACTGCTAAGCAACGCATCTGCTGCAGAATAAACCTGGGTCGCTAATTAACAGTTATGAGGAGCGACTACGAAGTTCTGAAGGCACACACACGGCCTAGTTCCAAAGTAAAAAGGAGACTGCTCAGAATTGCATCTGCTATAGAATAAACGTGGCTCGGTAATTAACAGTTATGGATAGTGACCACAGAGGTCTGAAGGCACGCACGCGGCCTACGTCCAGAGTAGAAAAGAGACTGCAAAACAACGCATCTTCTGCAGATAAACCTGGCTCCCTAATGTAAAATCATGGATAGCGACTACGCAGTTCTGAAGGCACGCATGCAGCGTACGTCCACAGTACAAACGAAACTGCTAAGCAACGCATCTGCTGCAGAATAAACCAGGGTCGCTAATTAACAGTTATGAGGAGCGACTACGAAGTTCTCAAGGCACACACACGGCCTAGTTCCAAAGTAAAAAGGAGACTGCTCAGCAACGCATCTGCTATAGAATAAACGTGGCTCGGTAATGAACATTATGGATAGTGACAACAGAGGTCTGAAGGCACGCACGCGGCCTACGTCCAGAGTAGAAAAGAAACTGCTAAACAACGCATCTTCCGCAGATAAACCTGGCTCCCTAATGAAAAATCATGGATAGCGACTACGCAGTTCTGAAGGCACGCATGCAGCGTACGTCCAGAGTAGAAACGAAACTGCTAAGCAACGCATCTGCTGCAGAATAAACCTGGGTCGCTAATGAAGAATTATGAGGAGCGACTACGAAGTTCTGAAGGCACGCACACGGCCTACTTCCACAGTAAAAAGAACACTGTTCAGCAACGCATCTGCTATAGAATAAACGTGGCTCGGTAATCAACAGTTATGGATAGTGACTACAGAGGTCTGAAGGCACGCACGCGGCCTGCGTCCAGAGTAGAATACAGACTGCTAAACAACGCATCTTCTGCAGATAAACCTGGCTCCCTAATAAAGAATCATGGATAGCGACTACGCAGTTCTGAAGGCACGCATGCAGCGTACGTCCAGAGTAGAAACGAAACTGCTAAGCAACGCATCTCCTGCAGAATAAACCTGGGTCGCTAATGAACAATTATGAGGAGCGATTACGAAGTTCTGAAGGCAGGCACAGGGCCTAATTACAAAGTAAAAAGGAGACTGCTCAGCAACGCATCTGCTATAGAATAAACGTGGCTCGGTAATGAACAGTTATGGATAGTGACTACAGAGGTCTGAAGGCACGCACGCGGCCTGCGTCCAGAGTAGAAAAGAGACTGCTAAACAACGCATCTTCTGCAGATAAACCTGGCTCCCTAATGAAAAATCATGGATAGAGACTACGCAGTTCTGAAGGCACGCATGCAGCGTTACGTCCAGAGTAGAAACGAAACAGCTGAGCAACGCATCTCCTGCAGAATAAACCTGGGTCGCTAATGAATAATTATGAGGAGCGACTACGAAGTTCTGAAGGCACGCACGCGGCCTAATTCCAAAGTAAAAAGGAGACTGCTCAGCAACGCATCTGCTATAGAATAAACGTGGCTCGGTAATGAACATTATGGATAGTGACCACAGAGGTCTGAAGGCACGCACGCGGCCTACGTCCAGAGTAGAAAAGAAACTGCTAAACAACGCATCTTCCGCAGATAAACCTGGCTCCCTAATGAAAAATCATGGATAGCGACTACGCAGTTCTGAAGGCACGCATGCAGCGTACGTCCAGAGTAGAAACGAAACTGCTAAGCAACGCATCTGCTGCAGAATAAACCTGGGTCCCTAGTGAACAGATATGAGGAGCGACTACGAAGTTCTGAAGGCACACACACGGCCTACTTCCAAAGTAAAAAGGAGACTGCTCAGCAACGCATCTGCTATAGAATAAACGTGGCTCGGTAATGAACAGTTATGGATAGTGACTACAGAGATCTGAAGGCACGCACGCGGCCTACGTCCAGAGTAGAAAAGAGATTGCTAAACAACAAATCTTCTGCAGATAAACCTGGCTCCCTAATGAAAAATCATGAATAGCGACTACGCAGTTTTGAAGGCACGCATTCAGCGTACGTCCAGAGTAGCAACGAAACTGCTAAGCAACGCATCTGCTGCAGAATAAACCTGGGTCGCTAGTGAACAGTTATGAGGAGCGACTACGAAGTTCTGAAGGCACACACACGGCCTACTTCCAAAGTAAAAAGGAGACTGCTCAGAAACGCATCTGCTATAGAATAAACGTGGCTCGGTAATGAAGAGTTATGGATAGTGACCACAGAGGTCTGAAGGCACGCACGCGGCCTACGTCCAGAGTAGAAAAGAGATTGCTAAACAACAAATCTTCTGCAGATAAACCTGGCTCCCTAATGATAAATCATGGATAGCGACTACGCAGTTCAGAAGGCACGCATGCATCGTACGTCCAGCGTAGAAACGAAACTGCTAAGCAACGCATCTGCTGCAGAATAAACCTGGGTCGCTAATGAACAATTATGAGGAGCGACTACGAAGTTCTGAAGGCACACACACGGCCTACTTCCAAAGTAAAAAGGAGACTGCTCAGAAACGCATCTGCTATAGAATAAACGTGGCTCGGTAATGAAGAGTTATGGATAGTGACCACAGAGGTCTGAAGGCACGCACGCGGCCTACGTCCAGAGTAGAAAAGAGATTGCTAAACAACGCATCTTCTGCAGATAAACCTGGCTCCCTAATGAAAAATCATGGATAGCGACTACGCAGTTCAGAAGGCACGCATGCATCGTACGTCCAGCGTAGAAACGAAACTGCTAAGCAACGCATCTGCTGCAGAATAAACCTGGGTCGCTAATGAACAATTATGAGGAGCGACTACAAAGTTCTGAAGGCACGCACACGGCCTACTTCCAAAGTAAAAAGGAGACTGCTCAGCAACGCATCTGCTATAGAATAAACGTGGCACGGTAATGAACAGTTATGGATAGTGACTACAGAGATCTGAAGGCACGCACGCGGCCTACGTCCAGAGTAGAAAAGAGATTGCTAAACAACAAATCTTCTGCAGATAAACCTGGCTCCCTAATGATAAATCATGGATAGCGACTACGCAGTTCAGAAGGCACGCATGCATCGTACGTCCAGCGTAGAAACGAAACTGCTAAGCAACGCATCTGCTGCAGAATAAACCTGGGTCGCTAATTAACAGTTATGAGGAGCGACTACGAAGTTCTGAAGACACACACACGGCCTAGTTCCAAAGTAAAAAGGAGACTGCTCAGAATTGCATCTGCTATAGAATAAACGTGGCTCGGTAATTAACAGTTATGGATAGTGACCACAGAGGTCTGAAGGCACGCACGCGGCCTACGTCCAGAGTAGAAAAGAGACTGCAAAACAACGCATCTTCTGCAGATAAACCTGGCTCCCTAATGTAAAATCATGGATAGCGACTACGCAGTTCTGAAGGCACGCATGCAGCGTACGTCCACAGTACAAACGAAACTGCTAAGCAACGCATCTGCTGCAGAATAAACCTGGGTCGCTAATTAACAGTTATGAGGAGCGACAACGAAGTTCTGAAGGCACACACACGGACTAGTTCCAAAGTAAAAAGGAGACTGCTCAGAAACGCATCTGCTATAGAATAAACGTGGCTCGGTAATGAACAGTTATGGATCGTGACTACAGAGGTCTGAAGGCACGCACGCGGCCTACGTCCAGAGTAGAAAAGAGACTGCTAAACAACGCATCTTATGCAGATAAACCTGGCTCCCTAATGAAAAATCATGGATAGCGACTACGCAGTTCTGAAGGCACGCATGCAGCGTACGTCCACAGTACAAACGAAACTGCTAAGCAACGCATCTGCTGCAGAATAAACCTGGGTCGCTAGTGAACAGTTATGAGGAGCGACTACGAAGTTCTGAAGGCACACACACGGCCTACTTCCAAAGTAAAAAGGAGACTGCTCAGCAACGCATCTGCTATAGAATAAACGTGGCTCGGTAATGAACAGTTATGGATAGTGACTACAGAGATCTGAAGGCACGCACGCGGCCTACGTCCAGAGTAGAAAAGAGATTGCTAAACAACAAATCTTCTGCAGATAAACCTGGCTCCCTAATGAAAAATCATGGATAGCGACTACGCAGTTTTGAAGGCACGCATTCAGCGTACGTCCAGAGTAGCAACGAAACTGCTAAGCAACGCATCTGCTGCAGAATAAACCTGGGTCGCTAGTGAACAGTTATGAGGAGCGACTACGAAGTTCTGAAGGCACACACACGGCCTACTTCCAAAGTAAAAAGGAGACTGCTCAGAAACGCATCTGCTATAGAATAAACGTGGCTCGGTAATGAAGAGTTATGGATAGTGACCACAGAGGTCTGAAGGCACGCACGCGGCCTACGTCCAGAGTAGAAAAGAGATTGCTAAACAACGCATCTTCTGTAGATAAACCTGGCTCCCTAATGAAAAATCATGGATAGAGACTACGCAGTTCTGAAGGCACGCATGCAGCGTTACGTCCAGAGTAGAAACGAAACAGCTGAGCAACGCATCTCCTGCAGAATAAACCTGGGTCGCTAATGAATAATTATGAGGAGCGACTACGAAGTTCTGAAGGCACACACACGGCCTACTTCCAAAGTACACAGGAGACTGCTCAGCAACGCATCTGCTATAGAATAAACGTGGCTCGGTAATGAACAGTTATGGATAGTGACTACAGAGGTCTGAAGGCACGCACGCGGCCTGCGTCCAGAGTAGAAAAGAGACTGCTAAACAACGCATCTTCTGCAGGTAAACCTGGCTCCCTAATGAAAAATCATGGATAGAGACTACGCAGTTCTGAAGGCACGCATGCAGCGTTACGTCCAGAGTAGAAACGAAACAGCTGAGCAACGCATCTCCTGCAGAATAAACCTGGGTCGCTAATGAATAATTATGAGGAGCGACTACGAAGTTCTGAAGGCACGCACGCGGCCTACTTCCAAAGTAAAAAGGAGACTGCTCAGCAACGCATCTGCTATAGAATAAACGTGGCTCGGTAATGAACACTTATGGATAGTGACCACAGAGGCCTGAAGGCATGCACGCGGCCTACGTCCAGAGTAGAATACAGACTGCTAAACAACGCATCTTCTGCAGGTAAACCTGGCTCCCTAATGAAAAATCATGGATAGCGACTACGCAGTTCTGAAGGCACGCATGCAGGGTTACGTCCAGAGTAGAAACGAAACAGCTGAGCAACGCATCTGCTGCAGAATAAACCTGGGTCGCTAATGAAGAATTATGAGGAGCGACTACGAAGTTCTGAAGGCACGCACACGGCCTACTTCCAAAGTAAAAAGGAGACTGCTCAGCAATGCATCTGCTATAGAATAAACGTGGCTCGGTAATCAACAGTTATGGATAGTGACTACAGAGGTCTGAAGGCACGCACGCGGCCTGCGTCCAGAGTAGAAAAGAGACTGCTAAACAACGCATCTTCTGCAGATAAACCTGGCTCCCTAATGAAAAATCATGGATAGAGACTACGCAGTTCTGAAGGCACGCATGCAGCGTTACGTCCAGAGTAGAAACGAAACAGCTGAGCAACGCATCTCCTGCAGAATAAACCTGGGTCGCTAATGAATAATTATGAGGAGCGACTACGAAGTTCTGAAGGCATGCACGCGGCCTAATTCCAAAGTAAAAAGGAGACTGCTCAGCAACGCATCTGCTATAGAATAAACGTGGCTCGGTAATGAACATTATGGATAGTGACCACAGAGGCCTGAAGGCATGCACGCGGCCTACGTCCAGAGTAGAATACAGACTGCTAAACAACGCATCTTCTGCAGGTAAACCTGGCTCCCTAATGAAAAATCATGGATAGCGACTACGCAGTTCTGAAGGCACGCATGCAGGGTTACGTCCAGAGTAGAAACGAAACAGCTGAGCAACGCATCTGCTGCAGAATAAACCTGGGTCGCTAATGAAGAATTATGAGGAGCGACTACGAAGTTCTGAAGGCACGCACACGGCCTACTTCCAAAGTAAAAAGGAGACTGCTCAGCAATGCATCTGCTATAGAATAAACGTGGCTCGGTAATCAACAGTTATGGATAGTGACTACAGAGGTCTGAAGGCACGCACGCGGCCTGCGTCCAGAGTAGAAAAGAGACTGCTAAACAACGCATCTTCTGCAGATAAACCTGGCTCCCTAATGAAAAATCATGGATAGAGACTACGCAGTTCTGAAGGCACGCATGCAGCGTTACGTCCAGAGTAGAAACGAAACAGCTGAGCAACGCATCTCCTGCAGAATAAACCTGGGTCGCTAATGAATAATTATGAGGAGCGACTACGAAGTTCTGAAGGCACGCACGCGGCCTACTTCCAAAGTAAAAAGGAGACTGCTCAGCAACGCATCTGCTATAGAATAAACGTGGCTCGGTAATGAACACTTATGGATAGTGACCACAGAGGCCTGAAGGCATGCACGCGGCCTACGTCCAGAGTAGAATACAGACTGCTAAACAACGCATCTTCTGCAGGTAAACCTGGCTCCCTAATGAAAAATCATGGATAGCGACTACGCAGTTCTGAAGGCACGCATGCAGGGTTACGTCCAGAGCAGAAACGAAACAGCTGAGCAACGCATCTGCTGCAGAATAAACCTGGGTCGCTAATGAAGAATTATGAGGAGCGACTACGAAGTTCTGAAGGCACGCACACGGCCTACTTCCAAAGTAAAAAGGAGACTGCTCAGCAACGCATCTGCTATAGAATAAACGTGGCTCGGTAATGAACAGTTATGGATAGTGACTACAGAGGTCTGAAGGCACGCACGCGGCCTGCGTCCAGAGTAGAAAAGAGACTGCTAAACAACGCATCTTCTGCAGATAAACCTGGCTCCCTAATGAAAAATCATGGATAGAGACTACGCAGTTCTGAAGGCACGCATGCAGCGTTACGTCCAGAGTAGAAACGAAACAGCTGAGCAACGCATCTCCTGCAGAATAAACCTGGGTCGCTAATGAATAATTATGAGGAGCGACTACGAAGTTCTGAAGGCATGCACGCGGCCTAATTCCAAAGTAAAAAGGAGACTGCTCAGCAACGCATCTGCTATAGAATAAACGTGGCTCGGTAATGAACAGTTATGGATAGTGACCACAGAGGTCTGAAGGCACGCACGCGGCCTACGTCCAGAGTAGAAAAGAAACTGCTAAACAACGCATCTTCCGCAGATAAACCTGGCTCCCTAATGAAAAATCATGGATAGCGACTACGCAGTTCTGAAGGCACGCATGCAGCGTACGTCCAAACTAGAAACGAAACAGCTCAGCAACGCATCTGCTGCAGAATAAACCTGGGTCCCTAATGAACAATTATGAGGAGCGACTACGAAGTTCTGAAGGCACGCACACGGCCTACTTCCATAGTAAAAAGGAGACTGCTCAGCGACGCCTCTGCTATAAAATAAACGTGGCTCGATAATTAACAGTTATGGATAGTGACCACAGAGGTCTGAAGGCACGCACGCGGCCTACGTCCAGAGTAGAAAAGAAACTGCTAAAGAACGCATCTTCTGCAGATAAACCTGGCTCCCTAATGAAAAATCATGGATCGCGAATACGCAGTTCTGAAGGCACCCATGCAGCGTACGTCCAGGGTAGAAACGAAAACTGCTAAGCAACGCATCTGCTGCAGAATAAACCTGGGTCGCTAATGAACAATTATGAGGAGCGACTACGAAGTTCTGAAGGCACGCACACGGCCTACTTCCAAAGTAAAAAGGAGACTGCTCAGCAACGCATCTGCAATAGAAGAAACCTGGCTCGGTAATGAACAGTTATGGATAGTGACTAGAGAGGTCTGAAGGCACGCACGCAGCCTACGTCCAGAGTAGAAAAGAGACTGCTAAGCAACGCATATTCTGCAGATAAACCAGGCTCCCTAATTAAAAATCATGGATAGCGACTACGCAGTTCTGAAGGCACGCATGCAGCGTACGTCCAGAGTAGAAACGAAACTGCTAAGCAACGCATCTCCTGCAGAATATACTTGGGTCGCTAATGAAGAATTCTGAGGAGCCACTACGAAGTTCTGAAGGCACGCACACGGCCTTCTTCCAAAGTAAAAAGGAGACTGCTCAGCGACGCATCTGCAATAGAATAAACGTGGCTCGGTAATGAACAGTTATGGATAGTGACAACAGAGGTCTGAAGGCACGCACGCGGCCTACGTTCAGAGTAGAATACAGACTGCTAAACAACGCATCTTCTGCAGATAAACCTTGCTCCCTAATGAAAAATCACGGATAGCGACTACGCAGTTCTGAAGGCACGCATGCAGCGTACGTCCAGAGTAGAAACGAAACTGCTAAGCAACGCATCTCCTGCAGAATAAACCTGGGTCGCTAATGAAGAATTCTGAGGAGCCACTACGAAGTTCTGAAGGCACACACACGGCCTACTTCCAAAGTACACAGGAGACTGCTCAGCAACGCATCTGCTATAGAATAAACGTGGCTCGGTAATGAACAGTTATGGATAGTGACTACAGAGGTCTGAAGGCACGCACGCGGCCTGCGTCCAGAGTAGAAAAGAGACTGCTAAACAACGCATCTTCTGCAGATAAACCTGGCTCCCTAATGTAAAATCATGGATAGCGACTACGCAGTTCTGAAGGCACGCATGTACCGTTACGTCCAGAGTACAAACGAAACTGCTAAGCAACGCATCTGCTGCAGAATAAACCTGGGTCGCTAATTAACAGTTATGAGGAGCGACTACGAAGTTCTGAAGGCACACACACGGCCTACTTCCAAAGTACACAGGAGACTGCTCAGCAACGCATCTGCTATACAATAAACGTGGCTCGGTAATGAACAGTTATGGATAGTGACTACAGAGGTGTGAAGGCACGCACGCGGCTTGCGTCCAGAGTAGAAAAGAGGCTGCTAAACAACGCATCTTCTGCAGATAAACCTGGCTCCCTAATGAAAAATCACGGATAGCGACTACGCAGTTCTGAAGGCACGCATGCAGCGTACGTCCAGAGTAGAAACGAAACTGCTAAGCAACGCATCTCCTGCAGAATAAACCTGGGTCGCTAATGAAGAATTCTGAGGAGCCACTACGAAGTTCTGAAGGCACGCACACGGCCTACTTCCAAAGTAAAAAGGAGACTGCTCAGCAACGCATCTGCTATAGAATAAACGTGGCTCGGTAATCAACAGTTATGGATAGTGACTACAGAGGTCTGAAGGCACGCACGCGGCCTGCGTCCAGAGTAGAAAAGAGACTGCTAAACAACGCATCTTCTGCAGATAAACCTGGCTCCCTAATGAAAAATCATGGATAGAGACTACGCAGTTCTGAAGGCACGCATGCAGCGTTACGTCCAGAGTAGAAACGAAACAGCTGAGCAACGCATCTCCTGCAGAATAAACCTGGGTCGCTAATGAATAATTATGAGGAGCGACTACGAAGTTCTGAAGGCACGCACGCGGCCTACTTCCAAAGTAAAAAGGAGACTGCTCAGCAACGCATCTGCTATAGAATAAACGTGGCTCGGTAATGAACACTTATGGA
Source organism: Rhipicephalus appendiculatus (assembly GCA_030522465.1). Lineage (NCBI taxonomy): Eukaryota > Metazoa > Arthropoda > Arachnida > Ixodida > Ixodidae > Rhipicephalus > Rhipicephalus appendiculatus. The sequence continues at coordinate 10,026 of JALIZH010021026.1, forward strand.
TAGTGACCACAGAGGTCTGAAGGCACGCACGCGGCCTACGTCCAGAGTAGAAAAGAAACTGCTAAACAACGCATCTTCTGCAGATAAACCTGGCTCCCTAATGAAAAATCATGGATAGCGACTACGCAGTTCTGAAGGCACGCATGCAGCGTACGTCCAGAGTAGAAACGAAACTGCTAAGCAACGCATCTGCTGCAGAATAAACCTGGGTCGCTAATGAAGAATTATGAGGAGCGACTACGAAGTTCTGAAGGCACGCACACGGCCTACTTCCAAAGTAAAAAGGAGACTGTTCAGCAACGCATCTGCTATAGAATAAACGTGGCTCGGTAATGAACAGTTATGGATAGTGACTACAGAGGCCTGAAGGCACGCACGCGGCCTGCGTCCAGAGTAGAAAAGAGACTGCTAAACAACGCATCTTCTGCAGATAAACCTGGCTCCCTAATGAAAAATCATGGATAGCGACTACGCAGTTCTGAAGGCACGCATGCAGCGTTACGTCCAGAGTAGAAACGAAACAGCTGAGCAACGCATCTCCTGCAGAATAAACCTGGGTCGCTAATGAATAATTATGAGGAGCGACTACGAAGTTCTGAAGGCACGCACACGGCCTACTTCCAAAGTAAAAAGGAGACTGTTCAGGAACGCATCTGCTATAGAATAAACGTGGCTCGGTAATGAACAGTTATGGATAGTGACTACAGAGGTCTGAAGGCACGCACGCGGCCTGCGTCCAGAGTAGAAAAGAAACTGCTAAACAACGCATCTTCTGCAGATAAACCTGGCTCCCTAATGAAAAATCATGGATAGAGACTACGCAGTTCTGAAGGCACGCATGCAGCGTTACGTCCAGAGTAGAAACGAAACAGCTGAGCAACGCATCTCCTGCAGAATAAACCTGGGTCGCTAATGAATAATTATGAGGAGCGACTACGAAGTTCTGAAGGCACACACACGGCCTACTTCCAAAGTACACAGGAGACTGCTCAGCAACGCATCTGCTATAGAATAAACGTGGCTCGGTAATGAACAGTTATGGATAGTGACTACAGAGGTCTGAAGGCACGCACGCGGCCTGCGTCCAAAGTAGAAAAGAAACTGCTAAACAACGCATCTTCTGCAGATAAACCTGGCTCCCTAATGAAAAATCATGGATAGCGACTACGCAGTTCTGAAGGCACGCATGCAGCGTTACGTCCAAAGTAGAAACGAAACAGCTGAGCAACGCATCTCCTGCAGAATAAACCTGGGTCGCTAATGAACAATTATGAGGAGCGACTACGAAGTTCTGAAGGCACACACACGGCCTACATCCAAAGTACACAGGAGACTGCTCAGCAACGCATCTGCTATAGAATAAACGTGGCTCGGTAATGAACAGTTATGGATAGTGTCTACAGAGGTCTGAAGGCACGCACGCGGCCTGCGTCCAGAGTAGAAAAGAGACTGCTAAACAACGCATCTTCTGCAGATAAACCTGGCTCCCTAATGAAAAATCATGGATAGCGACTACGCAGTTCTGAAGGCACGCATGCAGCGTTACGTCCAGAGTAGAAACGAAACAGCTGAGCAACGCATTTCCTGCAGAATTAACCTGGGTCGCTAATGAACAATTATGAGGAGCGACTACGAAGTTCTGAAGGCACACACACGGCCTACTTCCAAAGTACACAGGAGACTGCTCAGCAACGCATCTGCTATAAAATAAACGTGGCTCGGTAATGAACAGTTATGGATAGTGACTACAGAGGTCTGAAGGCACGCACGCGGCCTGCTTCCAGAGTAGAAAAGAGACTGCTAAACAACGCATCTTCTGCAGGTAAACCTGGCTCCCTAATGAAAAATCATGGATAGAGACTACGCAGTTCTGAAGGCACGCATGCAGCGTTACGTCCAGAGTAGAAACGAAACAGCTGAGCAACGCATCTCCTGCAGAATAAACCTGGGTCGCTAATGAATAATTATGAGGAGCGACTACGAAGTTCTGAAGGCACGCACACGGGGCCTACTTCCAAAGTAAAAAGGAGACTGCTCAGCAACGCATCTGCTATAGAATAAACGTGGCTCGGTAATGAACAGTTATGCATAGTGACTACAGAGGTCTGAAGGCACGCACGGGGCCTGCGTCCAGAGTAGAATACAGACTGCTAAACAACGCATCTTCTGCAGATAAACCTGGCTCCCTAATAAAGAATCATGGATAGCGACTACGCAGTTCTGAAGGCACGCATGCAGCGTACGTCCAGAGTAGAAAGGAAACTGCTAAGCAACGCATCTCCTGCAGAATAAACCTGGGCTCGCTAATGAACAATTATGAGGAGCGACTACGAAGTTCTGAAGGCAGGCACAGGGCCTAATTACAAAGTAAAAAGGAGACTGCTCAGCAACGCATCTGCTATAGAATAAACGTGGCTCGGTAATGAACAGTTATGGATAGTGACTACAGAGGTCTGAAGGCACGCACGCGGCCTGCGTCCAGAGTAGAAAAGAGACTGCTAAACAACGCATCTTCTGCAGATAAACCTGGCTCCCTAATGAAAAATCATGGATAGAGACTACGCAGTTCTGAAGGCACGCATGCAGCGTTACGTCCAGAGTAGAAACGAAACAGCTGAGCAACGCATCTCCTGCAGAATAAACCTGGGTCGCTAATGAATAATTATGAGGAGCGACTACGAAGTTCTGAAGGCACGCACGCGGCCTAATTCCAAAGTAAAAAGGAGACTGCTCAGCAACGCATCTGCTATAGAATAAACGTGGCTCGGTAATGAACATTATGGATAGTGACCACAGAGGTCTGAAGGCACGCACGCGGCCTACGTCCAGAGTAGAAAAGAAACTGCTAAACAACGCATCTTCCGCAGATAAACCTGGCTCCCTAATGAAAAATCATGGATAGCGACTACGCAGTTCTGAAGGCACGCATGCAGCGTACGTCCAGAGTAGAAACGAAACTGCTAAGCAACGCATCTGCTGCAGAATAAACCTGGGTCGCTAATGAAGAATTATGAGGAGCGACTACGAAGTTCTGAAGGCACGCACACGGCCTACTTCCAAAGTAAAAAGAAGACTGTTCAGCAACGCATCTGCTATAGAATAAACGTGGCTCGGTAATCAACAGTTATGGATAGTGACTACAGAGGTCTGAAGGCACGCACGCGGCCTGCGTCCAGAGTAGAATACAGACTGCTAAACAACGCATCTTCTGCAGATAAACCTGGCTCCCTAATAAAGAATCATGGATAGCGACTACGCAGTTCTGAAGGCACGCATGCAGCGTACGTCCAGAGTAGAAACGAAACTGCTAAGCAACGCATCTCCTGCAGAATAAACCTGGGTCGCTAATGAACAATTATGAGGAGCGACTACGAAGTTCTGAAGGCAGGCACAGGGCCAAATTACAAAGTAAAAAGGAGACTGCTCAGCAACGCATCTGCTATAGAATAAACGTGGCTCGGTAATGAACAGTTATGGATAGTGACTACAGAGGTCTGAAGGCACGCACGCGGCCTACGTCCAGAGTAGAAAAGAGACTGCTAAACAACGCATCTTCTGCAGATGAACCTGACTCCCTAATGAAAAATCATGGCTAGCGACTACGCAGTTCTGAAGGCACGCATGCAGCGTTACGCCCAGAGTAGAAACGAAACAGCTGAGCAACGCATCTGCTGCAAAATAAACCTGCGTCGCTAATGAACAATTATGAGGAGCGACTACAAAGTTCTGAAGGCACGCACACGGCCTACTTCCAAAGTAAAAAGGAGACTGCTCAGCAACGCATCTGCTATAGAATAAACGTGGCTCGGTAATGAACAGTTATGGATAGTGACTACAGAGATCTGAAGGCACGCACGCGGCCTTACGTCCAGAGTAGAAAAGAGATTGCTAAACAACGCATCTTCTGCAGATAAACCTGGCTCCCTAATGAAAAATCATGGATAGCGACTACGCAGTTTTGAAGGCACGCATTCAGCGTACGTCCAGAGTAGCAACGAAACTGCTAAGCAACGCATCTGCTGCAGAATAAACCTGGGTCGCTAATTAACAGTTATGAGGAGCGACTACGAAGTTCTGAAGGCACACACACGGCCTACTTCCAAAGTAAAAAGGAGACTGCTCAGAATTGCATCTGCTATAGAATAAACGTGGCTCGGTAATTAACAGTTATGGATAGTGACCACAGAGGTCTGAAGGCACGCACGCGGCCTACGTCCAGAGTAGAAAAGAGACTGCAAAACAACGCATCTTCTGCAGATAAACCTGGCTCCCTAATGTAAAATCATGGATAGCGACTACGCAGTTCAGAAGGCACGCATGCATCGTACGTCCAGCGTAGAAACGAAACTGCTAAGCAACGCATCTGCTGCAGAATAAACCTGGGTCGCTAATTAACAGTTATGAGGAGCGACTACGAAGTTCTGAAGGCACACACACGGCCTAGTTCCAAAGTAAAAAGGAGACTGCTCAGAATTGCATCTGCTATAGAATAAACGTGGCTCGGTAATTAACAGTTATGGATAGTGACCACAGAGGTCTGAAGGCACGCACGCGGCCTACGTCCAGAGTAGAAAAGAGACTGCAAAACAACGCATCTTCTGCAGATAAACCTGGCTCCCTAATGTAAAATCATGGATAGCGACTACGCAGTTCTGAAGGCACGCATGCAGCGTACGTCCACAGTACAAACGAAACTGCTAAGCAACGCATCTGCTGCAGAATAAACCTGGGTCGCTAATTAACAGTTATGAGGAGCGACTACGAAGTTCTCAAGGCACACACACGGCCTAGTTCCAAAGTAAAAAGGAGACTGCTCAGAAACGCATCTGCTATAGAATAAACGTGTCTCGGTAATGAACAGTTATGGATCGTGACTACAGAGGTCTGAAGGCACGCACGCGGCCTACGTCCAGAGTAGAAAAGAGACTGCTAAACAACGCATCTTATGCAGATAAACCTGGCTCCCTAATGAAAAATCATGGATAGCGACTACGCAGTTCTGAAGGCACGCATGCAGCGTACGTCCACAGTACAAACGAAACTGCTAAGCAACGCATCTGCTGCAGAATAAACCTGGGTCGCTAATGAAGAATTATGAGGAGCGACTACGAAGTTCTGAAGGCACGCACACGGCCTACTTCCAAAGTAAAAAGAGACTGTTCAGCAACGCATCTGCTATAGAATAAACGTGGCTCGGTAATGAACAGTTATGGATAGTGACTACAGAGGTCTGAAGGCACGCACGCGGCCTGCGTCCAGAGCAGAAAAGAGACTGCTAAACAACGCATCTTCTGCAGATAAACCTGGCTCCCTAATGAAAAATCATGGATAGAGACTACGCAGTTCTCAAGGCACGCATGCAGCGTTACGTCCAGAGTAGAAACGAAACAGCTGAGCAACGCATCTCCTGCAGAATAAACCTGGGTCGCTAATGAATAATTATGAGGAGCGACTACGAAGTTCTGAAGGCACGCACGCGGCCTAATTCCAAAGTAAAAAGGAGACTGCTCAGCAACGCATCTGCTATAGAATAAACGTGGCTCGGTAATGAACATTATGGATAGTGACAACAGAGGTCTGAAGGCACGCACGCGGCCTACGTCCAGAGTAGAAAATAAACTGCTAAACAACGCATCTTCCGCAGATAAACCTGGCTCCCTAATGAAAAATCATGGATAGCGAATACGCAGTTCTGAAGGCACGCATGCAGCGTACGTCCAGAGTAGAAACGAAACTGCTAAGCAACGCATCTGCTGCAGAATAAACCTGGGTCGCTAATGAAGAATTATGAGGAGCGACTACGAAGTTCTGAAGGCACGCACACGGCCTACTTCCACAGTAAAAAGAACACTGTTCAGCAACGCATCTGCTATAGAATAAACGTGGCTCGGTAATCAACAGTTATGGATAGTGACTACAGAGGTCTGAAGGCACGCACGCGGCCTGCGTCCAGAGTAGAATACAGACTGCTAAACAACGCATCTTCTGCAGATAAACCTGGCTCCCTAATAAAGAATCATGGATAGCGACTACGCAGTTCTGAAGGCACGCATGCAGCGTACGTCCAGAGTAGAAACGAAACTGCTAAGCAACGCATCTCCTGCAGAATAAACCTGGGTCGCTAATGAACAATTATGAGGAGCGACTACGAAGTTCTGAAGGCAGGCACAGGGCCTAATTACAAAGTAAAAAGGAGACTGCTCAGCAACGCATCTGCTATAGAATAAACGTGGCTCGGTAATGAACAGTTATGGATAGTGACTACAGAGGTCTGAAGGCACGCACGCGGCCTGCGTCCAGAGTAGAAAAGAGACTGCTAAACAACGCATCTTCTGCAGATAAACCTGGCTCCCTAATGAAAAATCATGGATAGAGACTACGCAGTTCTGAAGGCACGCATGCAGCGTTACGTCCAGAGTAGAAACGAAACAGCTGAGCAACGCATCTCCTGCAGAATAAACCTGGGTCGCTAATGAATAATTATGAGGAGCGACTACGAAGTTCTGAAGGCACGCACGCGGCCTAATTCCAAAGTAAAAAGGAGACTGCTCAGCAACGCATCTGCTATAGAATAAACGTGGCTCGGTAATGAACATTATGGATAGTGACCACAGAGGTCTGAAGGCACGCACGCGGCCTACGTCCAGAGTAGAAAAGAAACTGCTAAACAACGCATCTTCCGCAGATAAACCTGGCTCCCTAATGAAAAATCATGGATAGCGACTACGCAGTTCTGAAGGCACGCATGCAGCGTACGTCCAGAGTAGAAACGAAACTGCTAAGCAACGCATCTGCTGCAGAATAAACCTGGGTCGCTAATGAAGAATTATGAGGAGCGACTACGAAGTTCTGAAGGCACGCACACGGCCTACTTCCAAAGTAAAAAGAAGACTGTTCAGCAACGCATCTGCTATAGAATAAACGTGGCTCGGTAATCAACAGTTATGGATAGTGACTACAGAGGTCTGAAGGCACGCACGCGGCCTGCGTCCAGAGTAGAATACAGACTGCTAAACAACGCATCTTCTGCAGATAAACCTGGCTCCCTAATAAAGAATCATGGATAGCGACTACGCAGTTCTGAAGGGACGCATGCAGCGTACGTCCAGAGTAGAAACGAAACTGCTAAGCAACGCATCTCCTGCAGAATAAACCTGGGTCGCTAATGAACAATTATGAGGAGCGACTACGAAGTTCTGAAGGCAGGCACAGGGCCTAATTACAAAGTAAAAAGGAGACTGCTCAGCAACGCATCTGCTATAGAATAAACGTGGCTCGGTAATGAACAGTTATGGATAGTGACTACAGAGGTCTGAAGGCACGCACGCGGCCTTACGTCCAGAGTAGAAAAGAGACTGCTAAACAACGCATCTTCTGCAGATGAACCTGACTCCCTAATGAAAAATCATGGCTAGCGACTACGCAGTTCTGAAGGCACGCATGCAGCGTTACGTCCAGAGTAGAAACGAAACTGCTAAGCAACGCATCTGCTGCAGAATAAACCTGGGTCGCTAATGAACAATTATGAGGAGCGACTACAAAGTTCTGAAGGCACGCACACGGCCTACTTCCAAAGTAAAAAGGAGACTGCTCAGCAACGCATCTGCTATAGAATAAACGTGGCTCGGTAATGAACAGTTATGGATAGTGACTACAGAGATCTGAAGGCACGCACGCGGCCTACGTCCAGAGTAGAAAAGAGATTGCTAAACAACAAATCTTCTGCAGATAAACCTGGCCTCCCTAATGAAAAATCATGGATAGCGACTACGCAGTTTTGAAGGCACGCATTCAGCGTACGTCCACAGTACAAACGAAACTGCTAAGCAACGCATCTGCTGCAGAATAAACCTGGGTCGCTAATTAACAGTTATGAGGAGCGACTACGAAGTTCTGAAGGCACACACACGGCCTAGTTCCAAAGTAAAAAGGAGACTGCTCAGAAACGCATCTGCTATAGAATAAACGTGGCTCGGTAATGAAGAGTTATGGATAGTGACCACAGAGGTCTGAAGGCACGCACGCGGCCTACGTCCAGAGTAGAAAAGAGACTGCAAAACAACGCATCTTCTGCAGATAAACCTGGCTCCCTAATGATAAATCATGGATAGCGACTACGCAGTTCAGAAGGCACGCATGCATCGTACGTCCAGCGTAGAAACGAAACTGCTAAGCAACGCATCTGCTGCAGAATAAACCTGGGTCGCTAATGAACAATTATGAGGAGCGACTACAAAGTTCTGAAGGCACGCACACGGCCTACTTCCAAAGTAAAAAGGAGACTGCTCAGCAACGCATCTGCTATAGAATAAACGTGGCTCGGTAATCAACAGTTATGGATAGTGACTACAGAGGTCTGAAGGCACGCACGCGGCCTGCGTCCAGAGTAGAATACAGACTGCTAAACAACGCATCTTCTGCAGATAAACCTGGCTCCCTAATAAAGAATCATGGATAGCGACTACGCAGTTCTGAAGGGACGCATGCAGCGTACGTCCAGAGTAGAAACGAAACAGCTAAGCAACGCATCTTCTGCAGATGAACCTGACTCCCTAATGAAAAATCATGGCTAGCGACTACGCAGTTCTGAAGGCACGCATGCAGCGTTACGCCCAGAGTAGAAACGAAACAGCTGAGCAACGCATCTGCTGCAAAATAAACCTGCGTCGCTAATGAACAATTATGAGGAGCGACTACAAAGTTCTGAAGGCACGCACACGGCCTACTTCCAAAGTAAAAAGGAGACTGCTCAGCAACGCATCTGCTATAGAATAAACGTGGCACGGTAATGAACAGTTATGGATAGTGACTACAGAGATCTGAAGGCACGCACGCGGCCTACGTCCAGAGTAGAAAAGAGATTGCTAAACAACAAATCTTCTGCAGATAAACCTGGCTCCCTAATGAAAAATCATGGATAGCGACTACGCAGTTTTGAAGGCACGCATTCAGCGTACGTCCACAGTACAAACGAAACTGCTAAGCAACGCATCTGCTGCAGAATAAACCTGGGTCGCTAATTAACAGTTATGAGGAGCGACTACGAAGTTCTGAAGGCACACACACGGCCTAGTTCCAAAGTAAAAAGGAGACTGCTCAGAAACGCATCTGCTATAGAATAAACGTGGCTCGGTAATGAAGAGTTATGGATAGTGACCACAGAGGTCTGAAGGCACGCACGCGGCCTACGTCCAGAGTAGAAAAGAGACTGCAAAACAACGCATCTTCTGCAGATAAACCTGGCTCCCTAATGAAAAATCATGGATAGCGACTACGCAGTTCTGAAGGCACGCATGCAGCGTACGTCCAGAGTAGAAACGAAACTGCTAAGCAACGCATCTGCTGCAGAATAAACCTGGGTCGCTAATGAAGAATTATGAGGAGCGACTACGAAGTTCTGAAGGCACGCACACGGCCTACTTCCAAAGTAAAAAGAAGACTGTTCAGCAACGCATCTGCTATAGAATAAACGTGGCTCGGTAATCAACAGTTATGGATAGTGACTACAGAGGTCTGAAGGCACGCACGCGGCCTGCGTCCAGAGTAGAATACAGACTGCTAAACAACGCATCTTCTGCAGATAAACCTGGCTCCCTAATAAAGAATCATGGATAGCGACTACGCAGTTCTGAAGGGACGCATGCAGCGTACGTCCAGAGTAGAAACGAAACAGCTAAGCAACGCATCTCCTGCAGAATAAACCTGGGTCGCTAATGAACAATTATGAGGAGCGACTACGAAGTTCTGAAGGCAGGCACAGGGCCTAATTACAAAGTAAAAAGGAGACTGCTCAGCAACGCATCTGCTATAGAATAAACGTGGCTCGGTAATGAACAGTTATGGATAGTGACTACAGAGGTCTGAAGGCACGCACGCGGCCTTCGTCCAGAGTAGAAAAGAGACTGCTAAACAACGCATCTTCTGCAGATGAACCTGACTCCCTAATGAAAAATCATGGCTAGCGACTACGCAGTTCTGAAGGCACGCATGCAGCGTTACGCCCAGAGTAGAAACGAAACAGCTGAGCAACGCATCTGCTGCAAAATAAACCTGCGTCGCTAATGAACAATTATGAGGAGCGACTACAAAGTTCTGAAGGCACGCACACGGCCTACTTCCAAAGTAAAAAGGAGACTGCTCAGCAACGCATCTGCTATAGAATAAACGTGGCACGGTAATGAACAGTTATGGATAGTGACTACAGAGATCTGAAGGCACGCACGCGGCCTACGTCCAGAGTAGAAAAGAGATTGCTAAACAACAAATCTTCTGCAGATAAACCTGGCTCCCTAATGAAAAATCATGGATAGCGACTACGCAGTTTTGAAGGCACGCATTCAGCGTACGTCCACAGTACAAACGAAACTGCTAAGCAACGCATCTGCTGCAGAATAAACCTGGGTCGCTAATTAACAGTTATGAGGAGCGACTACGAAGTTCTGAAGGCACACACACGGCCTAGTTCCAAAGTAAAAAGGAGACTGCTCAGAAACGCATCTGCTATAGAATAAACGTGGCTCGGTAATGAAGAGTTATGGATAGTGACCACAGAGGTCTGAAGGCACGCACGCGGCCTACGTCCAGAGTAGAAAAGAGACTGCAAAACAACGCATCTTCTGCAGATAAACCTGGCTCCCTAATGATAAATCATGGATAGCGACTACGCAGTTCAGAAGGCACGCATGCATCGTACGTCCAGCGTAGAAACGAAACTGCTAAGCAACGCATCTGCTGCAGAATAAACCTGGGTCGCTAATGAACAATTATGAGGAGCGACTACAAAGTTCTGAAGGCACGCACACGGCCTACTTCCAAAGTAAAAAGGAGACTGCTCAGCAACGCATCTGCTATAGAATAAACGTGGCACGGTAATGAACAGTTATGGATAGTGACTACAGAGATCTGAAGGCACGCACGCGGCCTACGTCCAGAGTAGAAAAGAGATTGCTAAACAACAAATCTTCTGCAGATAAACCTGGCTCCCTAATGAAAAATCATGGATAGCGACTACGCAGTTTTGAAGGCACGCATTCAGCGTACGTCCAGAGTAGCAACGAAACTGCTAAGCAACGCATCTGCTGCAGAATAAACCTGGGTCGCTAGTGAACAGTTATGAGGAGCGACTACGAAGTTCTGAAGGCACAC
>JALIZH010021027.1:0-55349 GCA_030522465.1 Rhipicephalus appendiculatus
ACTGCCATCAGTCAGCTCATGGGCACCTCACGCATACGCACGACAGCGTACCACCCCATGAGCAACGGCATGGTGGAGCGCTTTCACCGCCAGCTGAAGGCTGCGCTCACGTCAACCGAGGAACACAACTGGGTGGAGGCCCTCCCACTCGTTCTTTTGGGTATAAGGTCCACCTTGAAAGAGGACATTGGCTGCAGCGCCGCTGAGCTGGTCTACGTCACGACACTCAGGCTGCCGGGAGAGCTCTTTGCGCGCGGCTCAGAGGAGGCATCTATAGCTTGCAGCGACTATGCACTTCGCCTACGCAACGTCATGAGCAAACTGCGCGCGGTACCTCCACGGCCTCCAGGGTCGCGTGTGGTGCACGTCGACCCACAGCTCACATCGTGCCCATATGTGTTTGTACGACACGACGCGGTTCGGCGACCTCTTCAGCCACCCTATGATGGGCCATTTCAAGTCCTCCGCCGTGGCAACAAACAATTCACAATCAAGAGAAACGGCCGTGAGGAGGTTGTGTCGTTGGACCGCATCAAGCCAGCACACATGGACCGTGACGACGCCGTGGTGCCTCCACTAAGGGAATCATCGCCAGGACCCCCCAGCTTCAATGCCAGCCCAAGTCCACGAGGTGCCCTCCCGGCTGACGCACAGCGGGCGGCTATCAAGAGCACCCACTCGCCTGGACCTTTAACTCCGTTCGGCAACTCACTAGGGGGGGGGAGTGCTGTGGCGGCAGCCAAGCCAAGCCGCCAGGCAGCCCCAGTAAAAAAAACCATTGAAACCAATTGGAATTTCCAATTGGTTTCAATTGGCCTTAGTTGGTGTGACCCATTATCCAATTGGTTTTAATTGGATGGCCTGAAATGTCCAATTGGGATGCTAACCAATTGGCTCTACTACAATCGGTTCTCCAGGCAGTCTATAGTCTACAATGGGGTGCACCTATTGGCCAATTGGGTGCACCAGTTGGCCAATTGGGTGTACCAGTTGGCCAATTGGGTGTACCAGTTGACCAATTGGGTGTACCAATTGGTGAGCATCAGCGCTGTGTGTGTGTTTGCGTGTTCCTCTCCGTCCGCGTCCAGTCGCGCTGTAAAAACTTAGCAAGAAGCACCTATTGGGCAATTGGTGGGTTGCTGTTCCAGTTTGACAATTTGGTTTTCATGAAAGGGAAAATTGACAACCACCCGATTGTAGCACGAAGCCACAAGGAAATCCGTACGGATTTCTCAGAAAGAAAAGCTTCTTAGTTGCCGAAAAATTCGTCCTGGTCCGGGTTCCTTGTGGCTTCGTGCTACAAACGGGTGGTTGTCAATTTTCCCTTTCATAACCCGTCCGCCACCTTGCGGGTTTCCGCAGAACTCAATTGCATTAATTTGGTTTTCAGTTCGTCTATGTTATCAAAACACGTACGTCAAAACGCTGAAATTAACGAATGCAACGAACAAGTAACCATGGGTGCCAGCAATACTATCTCGTTCTGTCAAACTTTGCAGCTTCAACATAGTTGCAAAAATACTGTCGCCTTTTGTCATATCGCAATGCAGCGGTAAATATATGTATAGTAACGCATTGTATTTTAATTTATTTTAATTATTTGTGCACATACTTTATTATTACATCGTTTTTTTTTAAATATTGTTAAGACCATTAGGCTACGCCGAGCATTGAGCGCAGGCGACCCGATCCAAAGGGTATAGCCATATCGCCATCACCATCGCTACCGCCGGAAAATGGAGGAAACATGTTTTTTCTTCCTTGGCCGGAACATTGTTTTGTTCAAGTGGAAGGCGCTAATGTGCAGTGCCATTTCGAAATGTTCTCCCACGCTTACGTACGGTATCTCGAAGATAAGCGATGTGCCCTCGTCGACACCAGACATTCGAGACTTCGACCAATGGGACCAGCAGGACATGGATGAAAAACGCATTAAGGCGACGACGGTCTGGGTGAAATGGGTGTTCGATGACGGCACTTCAGAATATTTTCCAGCCGAGATTCTTCACTTAGGATGAGGTAAGCTTAATTACTTCCATTACGTTCATAAGAGCTTTTGTGCTGTGGTAGGGCTATGCAACTTCTATAATCGCCGTTGCCTGGGGCAGCCTGGGGTTCATATATATGTGTGCTATATGTGTACAGATCTGACGACGCTTAGAGCACGTGGTGCGCCTGTAGTTACGCAAGTGCTTTGATGATAGTCGGTCAACGTGCTTGCCGGCTGGTGGTTCGGATGGTCGGTTACGCACAGACAGTGAACGCACATGAAGTTAACAGTGGAGCAGCTGCTGAGCGTGCCTTCTGTAGCCCCACAGCTGTGACCCAGCAAAGCACACCTGAATCCCGAGGTCCTGATGACCTGGTAAGATTTTGAAGAACATGGTGCGCGAAGTTTTACTTCCCAGTGCGTAAGCTCGCTAAGATTTGTTGTACAGTGGTGGCAGCAAAATTTTTTGAGGCTACTGATAATTATCTGTTGCAAAATAATTTTTGTACAGTGTGTGCACTAACTTGTGTATTTCGTGGCTATGCAGGTGGATATAGGCCAGGGTTAAAGATCCCAACTGGCGCCTGGAGGCGCATACAACTGCAGCTGAAAGACAAGTCTATTTGTGAAAGAGCTGCTAGTGGCAATCTGGGACCCAGCAGATCTGAAGGGTCGTTCGCTTCAAGGTAAGCTGCCTTAAACTCAAGAGAATTCATTAGGCAGGGGATCATAGATATTTCTCATACAAGGCTTTTTTAGGAAAAAAAATATAAGAAGACTGCATATATAAGTAACAATTATAGCATCTGTCTCTTCATTGAACGGCCTTTCTCCTTATGTTCCACACCACTTGATGATGCAAATGTCATCTACTTCCATTCACTTTGTGTGCACTCCTAAATGTCTGGCAAACACCCAGTTTATTATGAGGTGTGTTTGCTATTACTGTTGCAGTGACAATTTCAGTTCTGTATTGGGTACTATGTCTTAGCATTCTAGTGTGTGGATACTCCGTGCATGCATATGCTGTGCATAGAAGCCACAGTACTTACAGGGAACATATTTTTCTCTTATTTTTGGATGCTACTTGTGATCCTCAGATTTTCATGCTGGACAGCCAGCTGTCACTCTCTCATTGTCTTCTGCCTTTCCTAAAATCCCACCACGTCATTGGCAAAATCAAAAGGCTGTCTCTGCATCCATAATACAAGCCAGTGAATGGCGTAAGTCATGTGCAAGGATAGTGAGATTGCTCACCTTAATGACATCACACAACCGCTCATGTCAAGTAGGCAGAGGCAGGAGAATGTGCATTATTGGGTGCCACTGATCAACATGATCAATAGGCTTGGACGCTTCAAATACATTTATAAATTATGCAGATCATGTAAACTTGGCTCCCTTCCAACACATGTATTAACATGGATACCAGGATTGCTCCGGAACCCTTTCAGTTGGGATACAACTGGCTTTGGTGGCATTTTCTGCCTTGCTAATTTGCCAATTTCTATACTGACAGGCAAGCGCTCGCCAAGGTTTCCAGATCGTCCCATCAAGCAGCCCCTGACACCGTGGAAAGTGTCAGTGATGCGTGGTAAGTGAATGTACCAGTATGTAGGGCAGAATACTATTCAATAAAATTTTAAGCCAATTTTCGCTAAAGCTCTTTTTCATAGTTGAAAGAACTTCGATCTGTCCAGGAGGCTTGTTTTTGTCTTCCAATGGTTCTTTGCATCATTTTAGTATGACTGGCTGGAGGACTTGCTCTAATTTTGACCATCTGTGTTTTTTTTTAATGATGACAGAATGCTTCAAGGAGAGGCTGGTGCTTCTTGGCCTGCCTGTGGACATTCTGCAGAACAGCCTGAAGCGGCTCAACCATTTTGTCGTGGAGAAGTTGGCTGACATCGAAAAACTGGCCAAAATGTGCATCAATTAATTCATTTTATCCACATTTTGTATATGTTCATAGAGTTTACCCGGCTTTCATGTTGGTTTTATAGTCGCGCTATTGAAGTACAACATAGTTGGCCTTGCTCATTAGGCAGTTTTAGTGTTTTGCACCACTGCGCATGCGTCATACACTAACCTCTTGTGGGCTCCCGTTAAGTGACAGAAATAGCGGGTAACCGCAATGAATGCTAACTTAGCGTACACTTCTTTAAAGGTACATCAGTGCACAGTAGGCAGTGCAACGTCAGCAGAAATGAGACACAAGACACAGGAAATCTCAATTTTGCTGTCTCTGATATGCTGTTATGTACCTATATTCATACCAGACTGTTGTGATGTTTTTGTTGATGACAAGGGATTGTGAACCTCACACATAATTGCCTTGCAGTTATATTATTGATCTGCAAGTCAATGTAGGCCACCTGGTAAAGCATGATTCTAAATGAATGCATTGCTTGCAGATGGCATGCTTAGCTCTGCTGGCAGTGCCTGTCATTAATATTGGTTTTAGTGAAGGCTCTCCTGTGAGATTTTCAATTTCCATGATGCCTTCTCTCTTTTGCAGAACTGAAATGACTGAACCATCAGGTTGAATGGCATAAGAGGGTCATTGAAGGATGCCAAGCACTTTGTACAGTACCATATCCAAATACACTTCATTTAAACTTACTTCTGTGTTCATGCTGCTTGGATAGCTATAGTACACTCCTCAGGTCATTACTGACATGTAATGCCTATGCTGTGAACACCAGTCGATAAATCTGTTTGAATGTTAATTTATAGTTTTTTAAACAAATTTATGCTCGTTACGTAAACTGGAAAACATCATTTGACTTGCATCTTGATGAAGTATTTCAAAACTTCTTGATGAGTCTCCAATATGATTAACTGGTAAGACACTTCAAAGGCTACTGGTAGTTCCAATGAGATCAATGGGCATGACCACTTAATCTAATTGGGCAAACCATTTGGATTTTGCTTGTGCTACCAATTGGTTAAGTGGGCTAGACCCATTGAACACAACTGGGAAGTCCAATTGGAGCAGAGGGTTTTTCCAAATGGGTGAACTGGGTTCACCAATTGGTCTGATTGGTGAAACCATTTCTATATTTCAACTGTTACCAATTGGTTATGTTGGTCAGGCCCATTCAGAACAAATGGGTGACCAATTGGACCCATTGGATTTTGCAATGGGTGTTCCCAAATGCAATTGGGAATTTCCCATTTATTCCAATTGGTTAAATTGGCTAGGCCCATTAAACATAATTGGGTAGTCCAATTGGATTAATTGGAATTTTCCAATGGGTGTCCCAAAACACAATTGGAAATTTCTAATTGGTCCAATTGGAAATTTCCAATTGGTTTGGGCAACTTTTTTTGACTGGGGCGCCACCCTCCGCTGCTCTCCGGAACATCCAGAGAACTCGAATAAAACCAGTTGATGTTTGGGATCCACACCGCGCGGTCGTGTCTGCTTCTCCCGCGCGTACACGCGTCCCAACATCATCGTCTGCGACTGAACGTGGCATACACGAACAGTTATTTGTACCGCATTGGGCGTACCACAAGTCCCTGTTGTGATAACTGTGGCAACATAGAAACAGTGGAGCACATACTACTTGAATGCCCCGCGTACCGCGACGAGAGACAATTGCTTGAACGACAAGTGGACATTATTTACCACGAACATTTAACGTTGCGCAACATATTAGGCCCAGTGCCCGGACATTCAAAACAGCGTCGGGCTATACATTCGTTAGTCAATTACGTATCCTAAATTGGCCTAGTCGAACGGCTCTAATGATCGAATAAGTCCCATAGGAAAAGCTTAACTTACCTGACACCCTAACTGTAAATACTTTTATCAGGTTCACATGCACCGTTCTTATTTGTTGATATTCTTTTTTCTCATTCTTTTCTTCCCTCTCTTCTGAAATCTTTTAGTCCCCTTCCCCATCCCTATACAGAGTAGCATGTGAGCGCTATATAGACGCCGGCAAAAATCTCTGTTTTTCCAATAAAGAGTATCTCTCTCTCTCTCTCCGGCGCCAGTGCGTCTACCACGGCTACGACGTCACTCCTTGGAATGCGCAGACCGGCGGCGGTGAGTTGCGCGCGGCGGCGGCGGAGTGCGCGGGAGATGCCGGCTCCGGTGGGCCAGCTGTGTGACATCACTGATCCTCGCGCATGCGCAGCACGGCTCTTGATGTGCCGCGCGAAACGGGTTTGGCTAGGCCAGTGTAGCTAACGCTACAAAAGGTTGCAGAAAAAGTTTTCCTGCTCCGTGCTCCCCGGCGGACGCTCTTCGTCGAGAAGAATGGGCAAAGAACACGAAAGAGAAGATAAAGTGCTAGGCGAGCATTGCGTCGTGTGTTTGGGTATAATGATCACTCCCCCCCCCCCCCCCCCCAAGAGCAGTTCTTGCTCATGGTTAAGAATCTTGCGTTCCACAACTCTGTGAAACAGTAGCGTAGCCAGAAATTTTTTTCTGGGGGGGGGGGGGGGTTCAACCATACTTTATGTATGTTTGTGCGTGCGTTTGTATGTGTGCGTGCATATATACGCAATCAAAACTGAAAAATTTCGGGGGGGGGGGGTTGAACCCCCCCAACCCTCCCCTTGGCTACGCCACTGCAGTGAAACCACTTAGGAGTGGTAACTCGCCAGCAGAGATCATAAGCGCACTCTTGGGGCCATCAGACATTGGAAAACAAAAGGCAGCACGCATTCCAAGCCTAATTGATGGACTCTTGGATGAGGGACACCTCGCAACTGCTTCAGCTGTGCTCGAAGACAGCGGTATTTTTTTACCGCAAAGGCTTTGTTGAAAAGAAAAATGACAGCCATTTAATTTAAAAGGTTCCCGAGCCCCATATGAATTGCGTTTGCCTTAGCCATCTTGCCTTTGCAGGCTGCGAAAAATGAGAATGCCTGATTGACGAGGAACTTTGACCATGTGGGTATGTGGGCTTACTGTACTCGTCGAAACGCCTTGAAGACTTATTTATTTATTTATTTATGACATACTGCAGGCCCAAGTAAGGGCCCAAGCAGGAGGGGCATGGGAAAAACAGTACAAAATATAAAAAAGGAAGCAACATTGTAAGTATGGAACAAGACAAGGATAGCTATACAAACATAGGCATATAAACAAAGCATATACATGTTTAGAGCAATAAGAAGGAAAGAAAAAACAAGAAAAAAGGAAACAAAAAAAAACAGACAAAATACTTATCATCTTAATTGTGCAATAGCGTCAAGATTGGACAGATGTTCACAAGGTAAGTTGTTCCAGTCTATTCTTGTACGCGGGAAAAATGAATACTTAAATAAATTAGTTTTAGCGCTATAAGGCGTTAGGGATTCAGCATGGCGATGCCTTGTCCGACGTGCTTCGAGCGGATTTATAAAAGGCTGTGGGTTAAGAGATAAACGGTTATTTTTCAGTAAGAACAAGAACTTTAGTCTGAGAATTTTCTGCCGTAGTTGCAACGTTGGAATGTTATTAGCTAGCATTATGGTTGATGGGGAGTCAGTTGAACGGTATTTGGAAAAAATGAATCTAACTGCTTTGCGTTGTATCATTTCTAATGCGTCAGTGTTACGTTTGGTGTAAGGATCCCACAGAATGCATGCATATTCTAATTTCGGACGGATTAGCGAGTAATAAGCTGTTAGACGAGTGTTGAAGGGAGCCTGTTTTAATTTATGCCTTAAAAAGCAAAGCTTACGAAAGGCCGACTTACAGATGTTAGAAACATGCGTATTCCAGGATAAATTGTTAGTTATAGTAACACCTAGGTACTTGTATTGAGTAACTTCTGTCAGAGGTTTGGAAGCGCTGTTATAGGAAAATGATAATACTTTAACTTTTTTAGTAATTTTCATAAACACTGATTTTTCTGCGTTTAATTGCATATTCCATTTGCGACACCAGGACACTATGTTTTCAAGGTTAGAATTGAGTGCAACTTGGTCATCTCTGCTAGTTATTTCATTGAACACCACGCAGTCATCGGCGAACAATCTGATTTGTACGGGCTCTGTAATTATGTTAGTGATGTCATTAACATATATTAAAAATAACAAGGGTCCTAAAGTACTGCCCTGTGGGACACCGGAAGTGACCGGCAGTTCACCAGAAAAACTATCATCAAGAACAACAAATTGCTTACGGTTAGTTAGATAGGCAGTAATCCAATTAATTATATATGCGGGCAAGTTAATTATTTCGAGTTTTTTTATAAGGTTAGAGTGCGAAACAAGGTCAAACGCTTTTCTAAAATCTAAAAAGACTACATCAATTTGATCCCGGATTTGTCAAGGACAGTCGCAAAGTTGTGAACGATAGAAGTTAGTTGCGTAACCGTAGAAAAGCCTTTACGAAAGCCATGCTGGTAGTTAGAGAGAATATTTCTATCGGAAAGGAATTTGTTAATCTCGTTGGCTATGATATGTTCAAGTAGCTTGCATGAAGACGATGTTAGTGAAATCGGACGATAGTTTGTTAAAAGTGTTGCATCTCCTTTCTTTGGCACAGGTACGACACGTGCCCTCAACCAGTCACTAGGAAGAACTGCTGAAGATAATGATGCATGAAAAATGACGACTAGAAAATGGGACAACTTTTCTGCATATCTGTGCAGAAAAGCGTTTGGTAACGCATCAGGACCAGGCGATGACTTAGTTTTCAGATTTAACAGCATAGAAACTACCCCTGGTTGCGATACTATATCGGGTGGCACAATGTGTGGCATATGTTTTATTAATGGCTGCTCAGAAGAACGGGAAAAAACACTGAAAATATTTGTTGAAATGTACATCAATGCTTTGCTTCTCGACGACCAGGGATCCCTCATCTACAATTTGGGCAATTGGCCTTGTTGTTTCTTTTAAGTACCTCCAAAACTTTTCTGGGGCATTTCGCATAAAATCTGGCAGCGTATGCTGGAAGTACCTATCCTTTGCGTTTTTCACTATTTCGTTTAATTTAGGTTGGATTTTTAGAATAGCACTACGAGGGGTGCCTTGACGTCTTAAGCGTTTAATTTTTCTTTTTAGTTGCAATGCTTCTCGCGTCATCCAGGGATTTTTTTTTGCAATTTTCTTTGTTTTTTCAGGAATAAAATTATTGACACAGTGCATGCACATGTTTTTAAACTTATTCCAAAGACTGATGACATGGTCACCATGAAAACCGTTGAGACAAAAGTCAAGGTAGTCCAACACACTCTCGTCTCTGGCACGCGAGAAATTTTTAACAGTAACCTTTTTGCATCGATTCGGGCTACAAGACTGTAGTAGACAGGAAAAATACACCATGTAGTGATCAGAGATACCTGGTTCGACAGAGACAGAAAAATCACTGATTGTTTGACTGACAAAGACAAGATCAAGTATAGTTGCTGACGCGCCTTGAACACGTGTCGGTTGATTGACAACCTGCCTCAAATTGTGGTACAACAAGACATTACTTATGTAATTAGAATTTGAATTTAAGTCGGGATCAAGGTATCCATTCACCGAATCTATTTCAGGTAGGTTGAAATCCCCAACCAGAAAAATTTTGTCATGAGAAAACGAAGACACAAAGGTCATGTAAGAACTGAGTCAGGAGGGCGGTACAAGCCAAACACCAACAACGACGTATTCCAGCATGTAAGCTTCAGAGTAACGCATTCTATATTTTGTGGTTGACGCAAAAGTACGACTGGTATATCTTCTTTGACCAAAATAGTTACCCCTCCTCCTCTCCTGTCACGACGGAAAGCCCGATAAGAAGGGGGGAAAAACGACCACATCGTCGATATCTTCGTGCAACCACGTCTCGGTTATCACTACTATGTGAGGGGCGTATCCTAAAATAATTGCCTCGAGTCGGTCACTTTTATTTACAATACTGTGCGCGTTTATATTTAGTAGTCGTAGTTCTTTGGAGTTTTCAGGGCCAAGTCAGGTCTGTTTAGTAGACCGGTGGGTCCGAATGTTAATTCTTGTGTTTTGGGTGTCATCCCAGATAAATATGTTATCGTTGACACGCAGCTTGTCATCTTTTAGACTGACTTTTTTTCCTTGCTGTTTTTTCTGATTTTGCACTATCCCACAGAAGCTTGCGCTTCCTTAATGTGGTGCGCGAGTAATCATTCTGCAAAGATATGGGAGTCCCTTTGAGTCTGTAGGCATTCTTTAGAATTTGTTGTTTTTCATTGTAGTCTTGAAAATATATTATTACGGGATGGTTTTTACCAGGTCTACCAAGACGGTGAATCCTGCCGATTGATTTGCATTGTACGTCAAGTTTCTTCGAAAACACATCATCTAAAATCTTAGCTTTCAACATAGAATCAGTCTCTTGCGCTTCCTCTTGGATACCGAAAACCACCAAATTTGAACGCCTACTTTTGTCTTCCAAATCTGCCATCTTTGCCTCTAAGGACTTGACTGTATTTTCTAGAATATCAACACGTGCCACTCGTTTTTCTAGTTCCGAAAAACGAGTAACCCAATCAGCCATGAGCTTTTCCATATTATTCTGCTGAGCTCTAATAGCTGCCACCTCGTCAACTAACTTATTTTGACCAGACAACAACTCCTTCAGTAAGGCCTCAGTGGTAGGCCCGGGGTTTGATTCCACGTCACCACAAATTAAAAGCAAGCACATACAGAAGACATCATTTGCACAGCTAACTAAGCGTTGTGGGCACGGTAGGACCAAAAGACCGCGATGCTCACTCTTAATCGAGCTGAAGTAATCACCAACCTGAACAAGACAGAAGAATGGCTTGTTAGACCTCATACTCGTTCCCGGTCCACCGCGCCCACTGAAAGAGTGGTGTCGATGCTGCCTTATCAAGTGCTCTGTAGCAGTCACATGAGGTGCCGGCTGCGTCTGCGCATGGGTGTCCAGAAGTACGGATATGGCGCTGCCGGCAACGTCACGATGTGGCTCCTCCGATAACGCTGAACACCGATGAAGCTTGCCAAAGTCGGTTGGTTCGAACTGCTGCTTTATTCCGGTAGGCACACGTTCCCGTCGATGGGTAATGCCGGCGGAACCAAGAATAAGCACCTGAACAAGACAGAAGAATGGCTTGTTAGACCTCATACTCGTTCCCGGTACACCGCGCCCATTGATTGCACAGTTGGAGAATGCGTTTAACGTGTTTTTTTTCGGCAGAAGTAAGCTGCGTATACTGAAAGTATGCTATCATTTTCAGAATTTTTGCAGGGGCACGACCTCCAAAAAGTTGGTTACAGCGAACATAGCCAAGCGCTCAATGCGGAATAAACGTCGTGGTTTCATCCATTCTCAAGAGAGATTATGTTCTATAGTTTAACGAGGCTGCACTTCTTCACCAAAGTCAACAAAGAGAAGTCTACGCAACGTGATCGAGAAGAAAACCTGCTCAAAATGAGGCGCTGTCTGTCGCCTCCGAACTGCAGCATCGAAATATTGAACTCAACCATTCATTATGCCGTTTGATCACTGCGTCTCCGTAGCGGAACGATCATGCGTTCCGAACCTGAGGGCCGAATTTTGGTCGTTCTTATCGGGGGGCGTAGCCAGATTTTTTTTCTGGGGGGGGGGGGGGGGGGGGTTCAACCATAGTTTGTATGTGTACGTCAGTGGCGTAGCCAGGGGGTGGCACACCGGGCCCGTGCCCCCCCCCCCCCCCGAATTTTTTTTCGCCATGGCATACAGAGCGAAAAATGACCATTTCAAGGAGGTGCCCCCCACCCCCGCAAAAAATTTCTGGCTAAGCCCCTGGTGTGCGTGTATATATGCGCAAGCAAAATTGAAAAACTTCGAGGGGGATTTGAACTCCCCCCCCCCCACCCCCCTTGGCTACGCCCATGGTTTTTATTCAGCGATACTGTTTCCCACTTACAAGACTTTTTCTTTTTTTTTTCTGGAAGCCTGAAATAGCTTACATTCAAGCAGAGTAGTGAGAATGTTTGAAATAAAAAATCAATAATACACCGCCTAATCTATAATAAAAGCGGCCCTACAACTCAAACGGTGGGATGCAAGAACTGCTAGCGTCTGCTTCTAATTAAGCGCAGTTCTAGGGGCGACCCGGGTAAGCGACCAAACATAGAGCTGCCCAAGAATACTACGCAGAAGATGACGATGCTCGTATTGTCCCGTCTGCATGAGCTAAGCAACGAGTGTGAGCGTGCAGATAAATTATACGAAAATGCACACCGAAAACGCGCTGCTGGCTGTCGCTCGTCAGCGGGCGAAAGCGCTACCTGTGCGCCGTCATAGGAAATGATTTCAACTGCTCCGACCCGTTCACAACACTAGCCAAACCCTTCTAGCCTCTATATATATAGCCACCATAGCTAACCATAGCGCCACACACGGCATCCGCAAAGCGTTACGGGAAGCCGGAGCGCCGGCGGAGTGTTGTCTGCTCGCGGAAGCATTGGCTCACCTCGTTTCCAGCGTGCGGTCGTACGAGCGCGTCGTTGCACGAACATCGCACGTAATAACTAGAGACCGGATTTTAGGCAAATGCCTATTTTGTTCCTTGCGTTCCTATCGTGCCACTTTGATATATGAGCACGAATTAGGGGTTAAGGAGGGCTTTTATAGTGTTTTTATAGTGCCTATAAATGCCTATTTTTGGGGTTTGTGCCTAAATGTCTACAAGTGCCTATAAATGCCTATTTTCAAAAACGGCGCCCATATGAGCACTACTTAAACTCAAATTTCGCTTTCGAGTACAGTTTGAGACCATAATTCACCTTACCGGGCAAAATTGACGTTTCGGAACTCTATGGTAGAGCACTGCACGGGCCGGGATTTTCAGCCCGGGCCCGGCCTGGGCCCGGAACTTATTTAAACCTACCCGCCCGAGCCCGGCCCGGTGACTCAAAGCGAGACCCGGGCCCGGCCCGTACCCGAGGACAAAATTCGCCTACCCGGCCCGGCTCGGCGCGACCGCAGATCGGGCCCGACAGAGGCCCGATCCAATAATCTAGGTGGTGTTTCCCAAACACGAAATCGACAACAAGGTGTTTTAAGTGGCTAATCTATACGCTTTTGTGACGCATGCTTCGCTAACAATTATATTTTAACCTGCGGTAATTTCTTGTAAAAAGGGGCTCACGGTGGAAACAGCTGAGCTGATATACTGGATGCAATGAATGTTTGCTTGACAGTGGTACACTCTACCTACTTTTTCTGCAAATACTATGGAGATGCAATCAAGGTTTCGACGGACACCCGTCTGGTCGGGAAGAATCATTGAATAAAAAGACGATTACACCGACCACAAGAGAATAAAAATGCGTTGACGTTGCGGGAACCAGAATGGAAGCCTTGTTCACAATGATTGGGAACTATTAAGGCTCCCGTTCTGGGTGTCGAAACATCAACCTTGGGGATCATCTAGAGCATTTCGCTGCAGATATTGTAGCAAGAAAAGTGATTTGCAGCATGATTTCAGTTTCACATGGAACAGAACGCTCTCTTCCCTTTATTTACATTACGGTATATTAAATTATAAAGCATGCTCTAACGACAAAGTCAATCGTGCACCCTTCTGGATATGTAGCGCATGTCTTCAGCATAGTAGCACCTTGCCACAGCAAGAGAAACAGAGAAAGAAATCGAAATTCATTACGTTATTTTAACTACACTGACCTAGACCAAAATTATAATGAACCGCGCGCACCATGTGTACTTTTAGAAATACGTATGAGCTGCCGAAAGGAAGACAAAGATATATTTGTCATAGCGTTCTTTTCATCTATCACACCGCTGCTAGTATATTCACTATAGCAGTTTTTAGTGGCGTATTGTACAGCTTGTTTCTTCACGTGTCATTGCACAAAAAAAAATCACGCCATATCCACGAAGTGAATGATGATGAGTGGGCGAAGCTCGATCGTTTTCATCCATGGCAGAAAGAGAATGTGTGGTCTGGAACGCGCTTGTACTTCATGGTCATCAGCGTCATCGTCATCGTTATCACGTGTAGTGGGTACATTCCACTATACTGGAACGCGCTTATACTTCATCGTTATCACGTGTAGTGGGTATACATTCCACTATACTGCGTCATCGTCATCTTTATCACGTGGAGTGGGTACATTCCACTATACGTGGCTATCTACCTACCTACCTACTACTACTACAACTACAGAGGAGGGACAGACCCACACCCTTAGGAGCTTCGCCCCTAAAAATCTAATTATCCAAAGATACCGGCTTTAAGCACGCCATGCGCTGTTGCATCACATATCCTGCCGCGCTGAGGTTTCTCGCACTGCTTGCGCCAGCCGCAGTGGCGTACACCTGCCTTCCGAATTGTGAAGGCGTCGCTAGTCTTTGTTTTTAACTTCCACCACTGGAGCAAAGTTAGGATGTCTCTGCTGACTTCTGCACAATCAACATAGCTGTCCAGCTCGTCGCTTCATTTCTCTCGCTCCCGAACGTCATGCCGCTCTTCAATGTCATCGATAAAACTCCTCTTTAATGGCTTCTAATTGTAGTTTACAGCAGTGTACGTTATGCATGTTTTGCACCGCGCTCTATATATTCTTTTTCATATTATAATGGTAATAATAATATGCGGGATTTTACGTCCCAAAACCACGATATGATTATGAGGGACGCCGTAGTGGAGGGCTCCGGAAATTTTGACCATCTGGTGTTCTTTAACGTGTACTGACATCGCACAGTACACGGGCCTCTACCATTTCGCCTCCATCGAAATGCGACCGCCGCGGCCGGGATCGAACCCGCGACCTTCGGGTCAGCAGCCGAGCACCCTAGCCACTGATCCACCGAGGCGGACATATTATAATGGTGTACGCCTTCTTAACGATGTTGTACTGGTGAAAGGTGGTCATTGGACTATGCAGGCATGCGACTGACAGGAGGTGGACGAAGAGATCTTGATCCATTTTCGGGTTTCTTCCAATTTGGTAATAAAGGCGCGAATAAGCTTTTCGACGCTTACTCATTGGATGCATATGGTTCGAGGTAAAGGGACGTCGCATGGCACGGAATTCGCAATTGTCTTTTTTCAAGCCAGACATTTCGTAAGCCAATATACTTTGCCCGACGCCTTGTTTAATGGACCCATGCTATTCCTACACATTCCAACGCTGTTTCGGCAGTATCATGTATCTCTGACACTATATAGCGCAGGGGTCGCAAACACGCGCGCCGAGGCCCGCACACGACTGCCTTCGTCCCATTTTTACAGCGACAGCTGTATATGGCTAGGAGAAACGAAACACCGCTCGGCATCTGTGTCACGAGCGGTCTCAATCCGCCTTTTGCATGCCTCTACAGCGCATGCGCGGCCACCTGGCGGCAAATCTGGGAAACTGTCTGTGGGGCGCCGTTGCAGACGCCGCCTCTTTTTCCGCGGCGGCATTGGTGGTGAGAGTAGTGTTGGCACGTGCGGGTGGCACAACAAATATATTTATCTATATATCTGGTTCTGTGAGCTCGATGCCAGCAACTAATGCCGCTTATGGATGCACTTCGTGAGGCGATCATCAGCACCGTGAAGCGTGGCACGATCAGGGCTGTGAGGCGCCAAAATGAAGACGGCATGCAGTTCGTGGCAGTCTTTCGATTCTGCAATGCAGTGCGAAAAGCAGTTCGTTAACGGTGTGTTTGCTAACTGAATGTTATACGTGAATAACATGTCACGTTTCATGCAGGGCGCGGAAAAAGGGTGCGCTTTGTGTCTGTCTCGTCGCACAGCAGTTCAGTAGCGACGAAGCTTGAGCTACGGGTTTTCTTTGTACGACAAGCTTTCTGTATTTGTTTTGGAATGACGACAACAGCAAAGTATGGTTAATTGCACCTTGGTTCGCTTTGGTCTCAATATAACTACGCTGTTGTTTACTTTGGCGTCTTCTATAAATCGGAAAACAATCGCTGTAAATCGTCCGCTGGAACATAATGAATGCGAAAGGGTGCACTTTCGTCGCCTGTCATTCACCGACGTTCAGCGTTTCATATATGTTGTCAAAGCACATTCGCTGTTCGGCGAGAAAGAAAAAAAAATAAAAGAAATCCGCCTGTGTTCACTGTTGACGTCTCTGCCGCGCACCGATTCATAAATCTTGCGAAGTTTCCACGTGCGTGCCTTTTTTTTTTTTTGGTCGCCATAGTGCGATTTTCACAGATTTTGCAGGTTCGCCGGCCAACTCTCCCCGCCACTGGCAATTTCGGTTAAACGACACTCGCAAAAATACATAGCTCAAGACAGGTTCAGCGTGCCGCGTTCTATCAGCGCCAGCTGTTCTGGTGTGCTAAAATCGTGTAACGCATGTATCGTAGAATCACGTTCCCTCAATATGAATGTGCAGGCCAGCGAACACTGTGGCCCAGACGCGAGGTACTCGCGACAGACGCTTCGAAGCATGCCATTCCGTAAAATCATTGCTCCGCGGTCCCGTAGTAAAACGTTGAAGCAACAACGGCACGAAACGGCCCAAGCAGAGGCCCGGTAGTTCATATGATTAGTATGAATGCGACAATAAACAAAAAATATATTTACCCGGCTGCGCGGAGGCAGTGACATGCCACTACCTCGCATGTGGTCTTCCTCACGACTGCATGCACAATGTAGCAGCCACCCTTCATTGACGGGAGGAAAATGCTTCTCGGAACTCCGCACGTGGACGCGGCAGTCAACTCATTAAACATGAGGCTGCGCACGTAACCCTCATCGCAGAATTTCTGCGCTTTCGTGGTTTGCCGGGAGCACCGCGCACCACTTGCTGCCATGAAGGCATTCAACTGCTTCTTGCTCGTCATTTTCACTGATACTGGCCTTTTCATCCACCCGTTGGTCACAGAAAAGAACCCGCCGTGCATGTAAATACCCCCCAGGTGGCTCCATGCCACAACACAACACTCAGACGGGGCTATCGGCACATGTGCCGCTGCCAAGCTTTGTGCTATGCAGCAGCAGTGGCAGTGGTGGCAGAGGCAGCAGACGCGCGCGACGCCCCACGGTTTGTTTCCTGAAAAGTCCGCGAGGGGGCGCCACACAGACATGCAAAAGGCGGATTGGCTGTGCTATCAGTTACGTCGTTCTGAGCGTCGTACCCAAGCTGCGCGCGAGCTTGGGTACGACGCTTGCAAGGTCAAACGCTTGCAGCCACGGCGCGCCCTCTGGCGCGCCGAAGAAACGGCGTTGCGTGCAGAACAACGTCGACGTGATTCCGGGAGCGCGTTCGTCGGGGCGAACGCCCGCTTTGGGCGAGTTTCTCCAGCGGCACTTTGGCTTCGGCTGCGACGTCTGTGACCGCCTGTGGTTCGACCACAACCTGGCAACGATAATTGTGGAAGGCTTCAGTGCAGCGTCGGGTTGAACCCACTGCTAAACACTGGGGCCGCACATTTCAGCTTCGCTGGTTAACCATTTGTACGGAGTGCTTGGGCGGTGATTTTTTTTTATTATTTTCTTTATAAGTACGTCCTTAATCTGCACAGGCATGACAGGTCTAAAGCATTTTCTTGTGAGACACCCCATGCATCCACCATGCGTTGATACACAACCGTGAAAGAAAGATTAGATTTAAGAAACGGCGTCCAGATTTTAGTAATTTTGGAGATAGGTATAGATATATTCATCGTTGGGTAGCGCACAAATTGACACAAGACAAAGAGAAGAAGAGGACAGGACAAGCGCTGGTCTAACAACTGATGGATAAGTTCCAACTCGCCCGCCTCTCAGTTCTACTATAGATATATTGTTGGAATCTCGCCACCAAATACCCTTCAGAATTGACCAATATATGAGATGTGGGAAAGGCATTTCAAATGGCAAAATTAGGTGACATTTGGTACAACCTATTCCCCATCCCCAGCCCCTCCTACCCACTGTCCTGGCCCTTGTGGGAGTAAAGTTTCGTGAATGCTGACCGTTAGCTGATGCGAGTTAGAGACCCCTGCTATAGCGGAACAAGACGAAAGCTCATACGCCAACTATGTGGACGCACAAAGCAGGCTGTGCATGTCCATCTCGCGTGACATGACCACTGGGAGCCGTGACGGAGCCACGGAAAAAAAAATGCCTTTATAGGGACCCTATGTAACGAGACTCCGTGCAGTCCTTTCGTTTCAGTGGAGGCATGGAATATTCAAGATCGTTTCCCAGCTTTAGAACCCTTGCGATGATAAGCTATAAATTGATTATATTACTTTAATTACTTTGATAACACAATAACATTTGGGATATAAAATGATAAAGAATGCGAATAAAGCCCATAATAGCCAGATGTTAACTGTGTAAGCGTCTGGTCTATTTACTTTTAGCTCACCCATTTCAGATAAATCAAGTAGCCCCATATGCAAAATGCTAAAGAAGTTCGGTACTTATCCAACATAAAACTCCAAATAGCTTGCCCCACATGAAAGAAGCATTTTTTAGATAAAATGTGAAATATATATTTATGCGCAACGTTTTCGGAACAAACTTAAAAGGACACTAAAGAGAAGAGTAATTTTTTTATTATCAGTAAGCTCCTCTTATACAATTCCAAAATAACCACGTTCGCCGGGACAAGACTCTTGGTAAGCACGAAATTGCGGGTGGCGACGCCACGTTGAAATTTGCGCAGTAGAAATCGTCACGTCATAGATTCTGACGGCGTCCACTGGGGCCTACGCAGATCATAATCGGTAAAAATGAAGTAAATTGACCTCTGAGTGGCCCATAGATTTCACATGCCAAGTTTCAGGAAAATTTTGAACAGCCAGTGCCCCCCAAAATACGACGAATACAGTTTGAAATCCGTGACGCCACGCGCGGAGATTTCAGCGCGAAATTCTAAAATGGAACTCTGACCTTGATTTTTTCCTGTTTTAATAAACTTATGGTGGTGAAATAAATGATATTCGAGTTCTCAGAGTACACATTATCAGTCTAAACCGATTCAGTGTTTTACTTTAGTGTCCCTTTAAGAATTTGGAAAAGTCCAGGCCCGGCCCGACCCGAGCCCGCCACCTCAAACCCGGGCCCGGCCCTAAGCCCGGAGCTTCAGGCCCGAGCCCGGCCCGGGCCCGCCATGAAACCAGCTTTACCCGGCCCGGCCCGGCCCACGGGCCGGGCCGGGCCGGGCCCGGGTTTTCGGGTAGGCCCGAGCCCGTGCAGTGCTCTACTCTATGGGGTGCCACAACCTAGTTCCCTAGTTCAACCATGGCCTCCGAGATGGCGGGCCCGCGGCGGGTTTTTCTCCGGCCGTCCCAATCATAGAGCTTCCTAAAATTAACTAGAGGGGCCTCTGGCGCTGCGATCGTTCAGCCACCATGGGAATGATGGGTAGTACACGGATTTGCCTAGTCTTCGTGCTTGCGGGCTTCGAACGCACTTGTGGCTTTGTTTATTGTTGCGCTTTCGTTCTTTTTCGGAAAAAAGAATGGACCGTTGGGAACTTCGTGAGCGTATTTGGATTCGTGAACCAAAAAAGGTAACTGCGGTGAAGCGTAACGGCAAAACCTTTGCTGAACTTCGTATTGCGGCAAAGCGAATTCAGGCCACACGCAGCCAAAAGAACGAAGACTAGGCAAGACTAGGCAAATTTGTGTACTACCCATGATTCCCATGCTGGCTGAAGCGCCCCGTGTTGCAGCCCTCGCAGACACTAGCGCCAGAGTTCCCTCTAGTGTATTTATAGGAAACTCTATGGTCCCAACTAGGCCTCCGAGATGGCGGGCGCGCGGCGCGTTTCTCTCCGGCCGTCCCAATCGCCGCGCTCCCCAGCGAAAAAACGTACATCGCGTCGCGCGCCTGGCTACCGCGAGATGGCGCACTCGGGATTCCAGCGGAGACCGCGGCAGAAAGCAGAGCGCGCGGGATTACAGCGTGCGCATGTTCTTTTTTTTTTTTTTTCTGCGTACGAGCAAGCATTACCGCCAGAATCTTCTGGATGCACTGAAGACAAGTATTTTTTTTTCTGTTACTGCATTTCTTTTGGTCCAATTTACGGAGAAAAGCACGGCAACTGCTGAATTTTCCTGATATAAATTATTGTATGGAGGTATCAATTCGTCTGTGGTAGTGTTATTTTTTTCATTACGGTCTGTTTTGTCTCGGCGCGAAATACCTTGATTTGAGAAATATACAGGGGCGTTCTAGCATTCTTCCTTTCTGGAGACGTGTATGGGTGAAAACTGGGCTAATTTACGTCGTTTAATCATATTACCCACCTATCGTGGCACATCGTTTTACTATTTGATCGCGTACGGATATTTATGAGTTGGTCAACCGAAGCACGGTTGCGCTCTAGATAACTGAGTGCCCTGGTGATGTCACTGATGTAAGATAAGTAATTTTGCCGGAATATTCTTTTTCGATTAGCCGACCTACATTTACTCCACACGTCGTTCACAGTGAAAGTGCCTGAGTTGTCATCGCCTCCTTTTTCGTCATCCGGATTTTGCTTACGTTTGGTAGCACAACGGCAATATCAGTATAGCGTTAATTTACTGTGCTCTCGACTGCATCCAAATCAATCAATCGATCATAAATGAACAAAACGCGCCTGTAACCAGTCCGTGGTCGTCGCAGAACCGGCGACTTTCAGTCTAGACCACGGTCTAGACGTGTGGCGACCGCCTGCAACCTCCTCCCTGTCTCCTGCGGCGCGACGGGAGGTAGTTGGAAAGGGAAACTGGGGAAGCCTCGTGGGCGAGTGCGAAGCATTGTGCGCTATGCGAGCGCGGCTTTCGCGCCAGACTTGATGGCGCCGGCGACATCGCGAGGAGAGAGCATGACGATTGCTGATGCCGAGTTTGGTCGGCTCAGTTAGCGTTCCCCTCCAGCGTGCGCTCGACCTTATTTCTTTGTAACGCGCTCATGCTGCGGCGCCTGTGTATAGAAGGAAGTGCCTACAAGTTGTTAATAAAGGAAATATAAACAAAGTGTTCCTAATGGAAAATTTGAGTGCTGCTGTACGTGTATTTTCATTTCGCTATATGTTGTTACACCGACGGAAAAATGCACAAAGGAAGCAAGCACCGATACCTGCTTTTTGCGATACTGAGCTTCCAAACGGACTGCTTCCGTCGCAGGCCTTAAATCTAGCTTACAACATTTTCAACATATCTATTGTGGGTTCGGGGCCAGTGGTCGGCCGAAGCCCTCAGAGGACACGTAGGCGACAAGAAAAACGCGTTTAATTTACGAAGGCCCGGCAACGACTGATCGGTCTTTAGCGGCAGGGCGAGCGCGAGCCCCGGGCGTCATCACGCCCAGCCTCATCATCGTTCTTTTTTTTCTTCTCCTTCGCTAGCGCCCCCCATACTATACAGCCCGCAAATTTCGAAGTATGGTAAGTTTCTAGCACATGCGCATCTCTTGCAGAGGCATCGCTTTTCTAAGTGCTCTAATAAAGGCGGCGCAAATCTACAGCAAAAAAAAAAAAAAAAGCCCATTTGAGAATCGATAGGCCCCGGCATTGACTTGGCCTCTCGTACACCTTGACCAGACATTTCCAAATCAGCGCGAGGTTAATAAAAGCGCAAAACCATTTTTTTCCTCGCCACATGCAAGCTGCGCCAACAGCGCGGCAGCTTTTCCGGATGGATGGATGGATGGATGCTATGCGCGTCCCCTTTATAACGGGGCGGTGACATGTCTGCCACCAGGCTCGAAAAAAAAAAAAACTTTCTTTTTATGTTGGCCTAATGCCTTATCTACATTGATTAAATCTATGTTAATATAGCAAAGAAAAAAATATAAATTCACGTACCATCTCTCTGCCACTTAAGGCAGAATGACCTTATTTTTCCCATTCTTCATTTTTATCCTTTATCTCTACTTTTCTGCCACCAATACTCTAACCGTCTCTTACTTATTTCTATCGCGGACGTGTTCAGCTTTCCATTGTTGTCCCTAAAACCCAAGGCTTCATGTAGACTCGTGCCCACACGTATATCTGGGTGGATATCGCCACATTCAATCAGTACATGTTCCATCGTTTCCTTAGTTCCCCCCACAGCATGTACATTGTTCTTCTTCGTTACAGAATCTCGCTTTATAGCTACGCGTTCTAAGGCAACCCGACCTTGCCTCAAACAGTAAAGCGCTTCCCCTTGAATTATCATAAAACCTCTCCCTCCTTATTTCGTTTTTTCCCTTTCGGTAGTCACTGAGAGCCGGCTTCTTTTCCATCGCTGTCATCCAATAAGTCCTCTCCGCCTCTCTGACTTTTCGCTTAATGCTCCTTGTTGCCATGTCGCCCACACTGCTAGCCGTATATTTACTGGTGAGCCTCCTAGTTCTTTTTCTCCACTGCGTGTCGACGCTTTTTCTATACAAATACCTGAAAACCTTCCCTGCCCATCTACTCTCCTTCATTTTCCGCAGCCTCTCTTCAAATCTAATTTTGCTCTGAGCTTCCCTCACTTCAAAACCTGTCCATCCCATATCACCCTTTACAGCCTCATTTGTCGTCTTCCCGTGAGCGCCCAACGCGAGGCGTCCCACAGTCCTTTGATTTACATCCATTCCAGATTGCACCTCTGACTTCATGCACACCACTGAGTTCCCAAATGTAAGCCCCGGAACCATCACACCCTTCCACAGCCCTCGAAGCACCTCGTACCTATTGTATCCCCATAACGCTCTGTGCTTCATGATTGCAGCATTCCTCTTTCCCTTTGTTACCGATGCTTTCTCTTGTACCTCCATATATCTATCCCCCCTCATTTACCCACACTCCGAGGTACTTGTATTCGCTTACCCTCGGTATTTCTTGGCCCTGTATTAAGACCGCATGGTCTTCGTGATCATTGAATACCATCAATCCACATTTTGTTGCACTAAAACCTAGTCCTAGAGCCTCGCCCTCCCTTCCGCATATATCTGCCAGCCGCTGTATATCATCTTGACTGTCCGTTCCGATCCCAAGTAAGTGCGCCGCGGTGCGGAGAAAAGAGCGGGCCACGCCCACCTCGGGAAATACGCTCTCTCCGTGCGATTGGGACGGCCGGAGAAAAACCCGCCGCGCGCCCGCCATCTCGGAGGCCATGGTCCCAATCGCACGGAGAGAGCGTATTTCCCGAGGTGGGCGTGGCCCGCTCTTTTCTCCGCACCGCGGCGCACTTACTTCGGCTCGGAAAGTTGCCGCTAGTGCCGCTAGAGGACGGATGTGTTTTTCGTGGGCTCCGGAATGACCGCGACAGATAAGTTTTTTCTGCATGATTCGAGCTTGCTTTTATTAGTTATATGAATACATAAGCGACTAGATTGAAGCTTAATTGGGGTTACAACTTTGTACTGTTTCTTGTGTGATAGTCGCCTGGCCTTTTTTTTTTTTTGTTCGGCCACCACGTGGCTGGGGTACACAAGTGCTTTGAAGCATACTGGCGGAGTTTTGTGGTACCTTTTGGCTTTAAGCGCATGTAATCCGAAGTGTGAACGATCTAGCCATGGTCAAAACGACCGTAAAGTGTTCAGGGTGCGGAATGGGATGGAAAATAGAGGATGACAAGGCAGAACAAGCTGACGCCAAGTGTAAGCAATGTGAGTTAGAGGCGAAAATGGAAATAAGATGGCTGCCCAGAAGGAGCTCATGGTAAAAATCGCCGAGCTGGAGAATGCGTTGGCGACAGAGCGAGAAAAAACGATGGCTATGGGAGAAAGGCTTAAGTCAGCTGAGGAAGGGTTAGCGAAGGCAGTCATGGTGAACAAGGAAGCAAGCGACGGCGCGAACAGGGGGGCATCAACCCCCATAGTGGGAGACGCGAAGGGGTAGACAGGTGCAGGGGTCACAGGACCCAGTTTCCGCGAGGTGGTTTTGGGGATGGGAGGGAGCAAAACAGCGGCGGTTGCGCGAGCTGGTGACCGAGGCAGTGGCCAGGTGCGGGACAGTCCAGCAGAAAAGTCGGAGCACGTGATAATGGCCGGGGACTCGAATTTAGCTAGATGCGCAGAAGCAGTCAAGGAAAGGGTGAGAGGCGACAAACGAGTTTTAATAGGGACGTTCCCGGGACGTAGGCTGGGATCAGTGATGAGACAAGCTAGCGCAGAACTCGCAACTAAAGCTAATGGACGTAACCTCGTGATAATTGAGGGAGGTCTAAACGACGTCTTGAATGAAGAATCAGCCGAACTAGCGACCACATTGGCGAAAGGGGTCGATGACATGCGCGTCCATTTCCCCTCAGGTGCAGATAGTGGTATGCACAATACCGGAGGTACCGGTGCGTGACGGCAACCTGCAAAGAGCGGTTGTCGACGCAAACAAAGAGATATGGCAGATGAGTCGAGAGAAAGGCATCGAGGTAGTGGAAATAAAGAGAGAGGTGCACAGGTGGGGTGGTTTTCGAAGAGACGGAATACACTTCAATAGGGGGGCTTGGTCATGAGGTGGGTTGGCGACTTGCAGGACGCGCAGTAGCTTTTTTGGGGGGGCACGCGGGCCCTTCGGTGTCCAGGGTTGCGTGTAATGAGGACAACAACCAGGGGGGACTCTGCGACAGGTAGTATAGCGAAAAACCAGAGAAAAGGTAAAAGAAGGGAGAAGGCGCGTGTCGCAATTGGTTACATTAACATGCAGGGTGGCAGAAAAAAAGGCAAAATGGTTAGAGATTGAGGGACAGTTAAACAAGGAACAGATAGGTGTTTATGCGGTTACAGAAACACACCTTAGAGACTTGGAAGAGCCACCACATATTGGCAATTACATTTGGGAAGGATGCAACAGGATCATATCAGAAAGGAGAGGTGGGGGGTGTTGCAATGCTAATTCATAGCAGAGCAAAATGGGATAGAGCGATGCAAACGTGTTCAGAGCACCTGTGGGTTTCGGGCACAGTAGGTGGAAAGAAAACGTGGCTAGGTGTAGCTTACTTGTGGACGGGGAATTAACTGCAGAGAAAAGAATCTGGAGATAGTGAAATGCATAAGCACCGATATTAAATGCCGAAATAATCCTTCTAGGGGACATGAATGCTCACAGACATGACCTTGACGGATATTCAGACTCCAATGGCAAGTTATTGCTAGATCTCTGCGAGCAAGATAGTCTTGAAATAGTTAACGCGGGGCGTAAGTGTGAGGGACAGATCACGTGGAAGTCGGAAACAAGCAATCGAGCATTGATTATTGTCTCATGACTGAAGGAATCTATGACAAACTTAGAGAGATGAGAATAGACGAGGAAGGCATTAACAGCTTGGGTAGTGATCATAAACGCATAACATTTCAAATGGGATATAAAACTGAAAATAAGAACCTAGAATCAAACATTGGCAGCTCGTATTTAAATGAGAAACAATTAACAAATATGGCCGCAAGAGTCGAGGAAGAAGTAGACAAACTGCCAGGCAAAGACTGGAGGTATAGTGAGCTGCTACATGTAATCACGAAAGAAATAAAAAAAGAGAAGAAAACTATTTCTTGGAAAGGAAAGAGAAAGCCAAAAAGTTGGTGGAACAAAGAAATCCGGGATGCGATCGAGAAGCGACGTGAGGCATCACGGCAGCACAGACAAGGCAAAAAAGGAGAAGCGGCCACAGGATGAAGTCAACCAAGTATGGGAAATATATTTAGAGCAAATGTCGAGCGTAATAGCACACATGACGGCGCTGCTAGAACAGTTCCGTGCAGACATATTGTCCGAAATCAACCCGCTGAAACTTCAAATGACTGAAATAACAGCACGAGTACAAATCATCGAAGCCGACCGACATCAACAGATGCAGGACCGGCCAATACTTAATCATTAAACATGGCTACCTCAAACAATCTCACCATTTGGCAATGGAATTGCCTTAGCTTCCCAAAACGGAAGGACGCCTTACAACAATTACTGCGCTCAAATGCTGAGAACCCTTCTGTCCTCTTCCTTCAGGAGACGCTCACCGATAGCCCCACATTGCGAGGATACCGGGTGGAGTCAGTCTGTCAGAGGGGTAAACGGGGGGATTGCTACTTGTATTGCAAAATCTTTTTCGTACACCAAGCATGAAGTTCGCCCTGACCTCAAGGTCGAACACATCTTGATAGAACTCATTCCAAACGCACACCTCAAACAGTCGGTCTTTCTTCTTAACGTATACAGCTCACCTGCCAACAGCAGAAAAACTTTCATAGCCCCCTTTCAGAAAGCATGCGATATAGCAGGCGACAACCCG
The DNA here is from genome assembly GCA_030522465.1 of Rhipicephalus appendiculatus. Lineage (NCBI taxonomy): Eukaryota > Metazoa > Arthropoda > Arachnida > Ixodida > Ixodidae > Rhipicephalus > Rhipicephalus appendiculatus. Next base: position 26,070 of record JALIZH010021027.1, read on the forward strand.
CTATTGATTGCAGGCGATTTCAACGCTGCTCACCCTGATTGGGGTTACGGATACCTCCACTCGAAAGGAAAAGCGCTTGCCACGCAGATAGCGCACCACTGTCTCACACTACTCACAGACCCCTCGTTCCCTACACACACGGGTAACTCGGTAACAAGAGATACTACTCCAGACTTAGCACTAGTTCGAAACGTCCGCAACCCTACGTGGATTAACACACATATCAACCTAGGTAGCGATCACTACATCTGCAGCATCACCCTAGCCGTATGCAGTCCCCCACCCCGTCAATTCAAGGTGGTCGACTGGGATCTTTTTCGCACCCTTAGGAAGCAAGATGAAAACACCTACACCTCTGTTCGAGACCTGTTCGCTCGGTTAAAAGAGGACGTAACCAGCGCCACAAAAGAAATAGAAACCACGCGCGACGTAGAGCGCATGGATAGCCGACTTGCTCACCTCATCGAGGCGCAGCAAGCCTTACAAGCAAAATGGAAAACGCAAAAGCTCAACCGCCGTCTTCGCAAAAAGATCGCAGAGCTCAACAAGCAAATCGAAGAGCACAGTCGCACTTTAGCTAGACAGCAATGGGACGAAGTATGTAACTCGGTAGACGCCCAGATGCGCAGAGGATCCAAATGGAACTTGCTCAAACATCTGTTGGGCGACAAACCCACGAAATCCAATCAGCAACTCACCATAGACCGCTTAATTCATAAGCTTCGCAAGGAAAACTTTACGGACGAACAGATTACACACGAGCTCGCGTCGCGCTACCTCTGTACCGAGTCGAGCTCAGACGCGGATTACCCCCCCACCTCCGATGCACACGGAAGGAGACCCATTGGTTTCTCCCTTCACGAGTGCGGAGGTGCGAGCGGTACTCGCTGAGCTGAACTGTAGGTCAGCCCCTGGCCCAGACGGCATTACGAACAAACTCCTCAAAAATCTAGCTGACGAGGACATAGACCTCCTCACTAAACACATAAACGAGGTATGGGAATCCGGCGAAATTCCGCTCGAGTGGCGCGAAGCTGCCGTCGTGCTCATACCTAAGCCGGGCAAACCCCTTGAGCTTGGCTCGCTCAGGCCCATCTCCCTCACCTCGTGTGTGGGCAAAGTGGCTGAGCATGTCATTCTCAAACGGGCCACGAAACATGCGGAAGAGAAACACCTCCTTCCTTTTAATCAAATAGGCTTTCGCCCGTCCATGTCGACACAGGACGTCATGCTTATTCTGAAACACAAGATCTTAACGGGCAAGTCCAGGGACACCAGGGCCGTGCTCGCACTAGATCTAGAAAAGGCTTTCGACAACGTTAAACATTCGCACATACTACAAGCGATTGCCGACGCTGGACTCGGCAACCGCTTCTATGCATACGTGCGGTCGTTTCTCAAAGACCGCAAAGCCACCATTAGACTAGGCTGTTTGGGTTCCAAGACGTACGACTTGGGTCCCAGAGGCACACCACATGGGAGCAGTTCTCTCTCCATTTCTCTTCAACTTAGCTTTGAGCGCGCTCTCGAGAGAATTGAGCTCAATAGATGACCTCGGCCACGCTTTCTACGCCGATGATATTACCATCTGGTGTGAGGGCGGTAGTGACGGGGACATCGAACGCAATCTACAGACGGCGGTCGACAAGGTACAGGCTTACCTCCGACAGACGGGCTTGCGGCTATCGGCCAAAAAGTGTGAACTTTTACTCTACAGACCGAAACTAGGTCCCAAACGGCTTCCCATCTCACCCATCTCTGTATACACAGAAGACGGTACGAAAATACCACAAGTCACTTCGGTTCGTATACTAGGAGTGATCCTGCAGGAGGACGGCAGGAACGGACTCAGCATAGAGCGCATAGCCACTAAAGCAGACTCCATGTCTAAACTAATCAAACGCGTCGCCAATAAACGAGGCGGACTATCGGAAGAAAATCTACGGCGTCTCTTCCATGCTTTTCTCATGAGCCACATTAATTACGTAGCCGTAGCTCACCCCTGGACCAAAGGGGATGAGAACAAGCTTAACCTGATCATTAGAAAGAGTATGAAACAGGTACTTGGACTTCCCATTCAAACCAACACAAAGAAACTTATGGCACTAGGCCTTCATAACACTTTCAGTGAGGTTGTCGAGGCCCAGAAGCTAGCCCAAATTGCTCGACTCTCCTCGACAGAGGCGGGACGGCAACTCCTGGCCTACCTCAAAGTAAGCTCTCCAATCACCAAACAAAGAGAGTGCACGCTGCCGTCAGAGCTTCGAGAACGCCTCATCGTTCCCCCCGCTCCCACGTAACATGCACCCGCAATACAACCCCGGCCGACGTAAGGCTAGAGCGGCCGCCCTCCTCAAAACGGCTGCTGCAATGCCCGACTCGGTAGCTTTCGTAGACGCCGCTCAATACGTCAAATTTAAGCACTTCGTCGCAGCCGTTACGTCGCTGCAAGGCGAACACCTCACTTCTCTAACACTCCCCAACACGGATGCAGACCGCGCAGAACAGGTAGCTATAGCATTAGCTCTGGCGACCACGGATCGCACAACAGTCTACACAGACTCCAAATCCGCAGCACAGGCCTTTCGCGCCGGCTCGGTTTGTAAAGAGGCAGCCCGCGTGCTCTCGCGTGCAGTGTGGGCCGATACTAAACACTTGATCTGGTTCCCCGGCCACGTGGGCCAAGATGCTCACCCCCTCGTCCCCAACGCCAACGAGCTAGCTCACTCCCAGGCGCGAGACCTTACTCGCCGCGCCAGGAGAGAGGGCGGCCCGAGGCCCAAAGGCGAGCCATGGCAGCGGGACCCGCTCCTAACGCATAACGAAATTTATCAGCACTACCGCCTTGAGCGCAGAAAGTTTCCTTTACCTCACCGTCATCTAGCGAGACCGCAAACTCTCACTTTACGACTATTACAAACAGGCGCTTACCCTTCACCTATAATTTATTCACGTTTCATAGGTGAAATAAAGCCGGGTTGCCTTCGATGCGGGCTCCCGAGATGTAATTTACAACATATGCTGTGGCAATGCCCCATGCGGCGCGCGGCTGCAGGGTCTCCAGCCACGGAAGCAGAATGGACCGCTCTCCTCACCAGTCCCCATCACTCTAAGCCGAAAAGGACCAAAAGGGGGGTATGACATTGGTCCTTCAGGGGACTAACTGGGCTGCCACAGATTTTGAACCATTTTTGGACCAACTGCGGGAGTAACTACAGCGGTTCAACTGTTACCCTCTAGCATTTACTCCACTTGGTTTAAATGTTCGTCCTCGTAGAATGTTCCAGGGGGGACTAACAGTTGAACCGTCTGGACGAATCGAAAAAAAAAATGGCGCCCTTGCACTAGTCGGTATAGTTCATGGTAATTCCAACGTAATCAGCATTGGAGACCGTAGTTATTGGGACAAGCGCACAAACATATACACACACACACACACACACACACACACAATAACATCTCAAAGTGAAACACCGCAAACCCTGCCCGCCCGCGCTACACAGCCGAAAATCAGCCATCGGATATATATAGGCACAGTCTTTTGACCTCCCATGTAGTGCCGGTGGGAGACTTCTGTTCGGCGTAATAAAACAATAAACATTGACAGCGCAGTACGTCTAAACTTACGTGGGCTTATTCGTAGCACCGAAGCACAGCGATCTTTTTATCTGAATCCATGTAATCTCGAACGCCCCTTCAGTCAGTGAATTCGAATTATCAGCTGGCACTCGATCGTGTCGGCAGAACCAGCGTTAGCAGTGCTGGTGCACAACTCCACACACACAAACATAGCAGCGGCGCTTATGCAGGAATGCCGGCGAAGCAGTGAGGCGCCCGTCGATGCCGCTGTCGTCTACTTGCCGATAACGTCACTAGGCTTACGAGGAGCACGGCTGTACTTACGACCCCCGGCGATCACAACATGCGTTTCCTAAGTAATTTTCGTCGTCGTTATTTTAGACACAAAGGAAAAATAGGTGGGTGTTCACTGTCCGCGGTGTATTACGCAGTGATGTATATAGATATACGTGTATAATTACAACGACGAGACCGCTCGCAAGCACGGTTGTTTACTGTGCACACCGCCGGCCGCACGATGATTTGTATCGGCACTCGCCTTCATGTTAAATGTTTGACGATGATTGTCGCATGGAGAGAAAGACAGAGTTTGAACTGTACTTTAATCCAGAAGACATTATTTTCCGCGAAACAAATTCTGTGCGACGTTTCTTCCACCTGTGCCGCAACGCACTCGCACCGGCCGCCGGCCCGGCCAGCCGGCTTGGTGCCGATCATAGAGTTTCCTATAAATACACTAGAGGGAACTCTGGCGCTAGTGTCTGCGGGGGGCTGCAACACAGGGCGCTTCAGCCAGCATGGGAATCATGGGTAGTACACAAATTTGCCTAGTCTTGCCTAGTCTTCGTTCTTTTGGCTGCGTGTGGCCTGAATTCGCTTTGCCGCAATACAAATTTCAGCAAAGGTTTAGCAGTTACGCTTCACCACCGTTACCTTTTTTGGCTCGCGAATCCAAATACGCTCACGAAGTTCCCAACGGTCCATTCTTTTTCCGAAAAAGAACGAAAGCGCAACAATAAACAAAGCCACAAGTGCGTTTGAAGCCCGCAAGCACGAAGACTAGGCAAATCCGTGTACTACCCATCATTCCCATGGTGGCTGAACGATCGCAGCGCCAGAGGCCCCTCTAGTTAATTTTAGGAAACTCTATGATGCCGATGACGGGCGAAGCCTACTTCGTATATCGCTTCAAAGTTGTGGCCAGTGACTCGGCGGGAACACGACCGCTGACGAACAGCTTACTTTTCTTAGCGCTGTCGGTGTTCTTCGTAGTTCTTCCTAATTCGGCACATTGAAACGTATTATCCGCGGTGTCCGGGCTCGGAGGCTTACACTTCTTTGGGCCCGGCAGTGCCGGCAGCTCGATAGGGAAGAAACGTGCCGGAACTCATCCGCTCGCTGTGTGCGCCGGCGCGAGTTGAACTTGCCTCTTGTAAAAGCTTCGATTCGTTGAATAGTGCTTCGCTTTCACTCTGGCGTACAACCGATATAACTCGTGTTCGTGCTAGCCGACAGCGCCGAGCAGTGCAGCGCGGCAGCAGGCGATCGGCGCGCAGTTACTCTCCCCGTTGGTCCCTTCATTGCCGGGCGTTTGCGCACGACACGCACTGTCACGCATTTACTCCCTGTTGGACGAACCGTTTATCCGTTGGTTTAACGACTGCAGTTAGTCCGAATTTGCCGGGATTTCGGCTCAGAGTGCAAGAGGACGACCAACTTCGGGCTCTCCAGAGAGCCCACGACCTGGCCGTCGAGTTTGACCTCCCGGTCCCGTCGTGGACGCGGCCCGCGGACGAGCCCCCTTAGGGGGACTCGCTCTTCTCAGGACCCAATAAAGTTCAGTTCAGTCAGTTCAGAGCAAAAATCCATTGTGCAGAAATTAGTCGAGGCAAAAATTAAAGGCGAAAGTGAACGCTGGATGACAGAGATTCGCGAAAAGAAGGCCGCGCCTAGGATATTTTGGAGCCACCTAAAAGCGCTAGGTAGGAAGTCTGTCACAATGCAACAGCATATGGTAGATGAAGGAGGAAATCAATTGGAAGGGTATGAAGCGCTAGGTTACATCCGAAAGGTAACAGCCGATTCGTTTAAAAAAGGTCGCCCAGGGGATTCCCCCGGTGAGTAAAAGTATGCAGAAGAGTACAACCGAGGAAGATGTAGTACTTGAAAATTTCAATTGGAAGAAGGCCGAAGGAAAAATTCCTAAGCGCACTACACCGGGCTTAGATGGGGTTCCCGTCAGCCTCATTAACGAACTAGGACATAGCACTAAAGAAGCACTGCTGAAAGCCGTAGAAAAGTGCTTACAGGAGAGGGAAATACCAGACAGTTGGCGAAAAAGTAGAATGAACTTAATCTATAAAGGCAGGGGAGAAAAGGATCACATTCGCTCGTATAGACCGCTAACCATTACATCGGTGCTATACCGGTTGGCGATGCAGGCAGTAAAATTAACAATAGAAACGTGGGTAGAGCAAAACGATATTTTGGGAGAACTCCAGAATGGATTCCGAATCGACAGGCGGTTAGACGATAACCTGTTTGTTCTTACACAGTGTATAGAAATATCAAAAATAGAAAACAGGCCCTTATACGTAGCTTAACTAGACATCACTGGGGCATATGACAACGTTAATCAGGAAATTTTGTGGGATATATTGAAGGAAGTGGGCATAGGTGACGACTGTATACAGCTTTTGAGGGAAATATACCGAGAAAATACAGTTTGTGTAGAATGGGAAGGAATAAGCAGCAAGGACAGCGTTGACATTAGCAAGGGGCTGAGACAGGGGTGTCCTTTGTCCCCGCTATTATTCATGCTGTACATGGTGAGGATGGAAAAAGCTCTAGAAGGTTGCAACATTGGATTTAATCTGTCACACAAACAGGCAGGCGCGATGGTTGAGCGGAAGCTTCCAGGTCTATTTTATGCTGACGATATTGTCTTATTTGCGGACAGTCAAGATGATATACAGCGGCTGGCAGATATATGCGGAAGGGAAAGCGAGGCTGTAGGACTAGGTTTTAGTGCAACAAAATGTTGATTGATGGTATTCAATGATCACGAAGACCATGCGGTCTTAATACAGGGCCACGAAATACCGAGGGTAAGCGAGTACAAATACGTCGGAGTGTCGGTAAATGAGGGGGGATAGATATATGGAGGTACAAGAGAAAGCATCGGGAACAAAGGGAAAGAGGAATGCTGCAATCATGAAGCACAGAGCGTTATGGGGATACAATAGGTACGAGGTGCTTCGAGGGCTGTGGAAGGGTGTGATGGTTCCGGGGCTTACATTTGGGAACTCAGTGGTGTGCATGAAGTCAGAGGTGCAATCAGGAATGGATGTAAATCAAAGGACTGTGGGACGCCTCGCGTTGGGCGCTTAGGGGAAGACGACAAATGAGGCTGTAAAGGTTGATATGGGATGGACAGGTTTTGAAGTGAGGGAAGCTCAGAGCAAAATTAGATTTGAAGAGAGGCTGAGGAAAATGAAGGAGAGTAGATGGGCAGGGAAGGTTTTCAGGTATTTGTATAGAAAAAGCGTCGACACGCAGTGGAGAAAAAGAACTAGGAGGCTCACCAGTAAATATACGGCTAGCAGTGTGGGCGACATGGCAACAAGGAGCATTAAGCGAAAAGTCAGAGAGGCGGAGAGGACTTATTGGATGACAGCGATGGAAAAGAAGCCGGCTCTCAGTGACTACCGAAAGGGAAAAAACGAAATAAGGAGGGAGAGGTTTTATGATAATTCAAGGGGAAGCGCTTCACTGTTTGAAGCAAGGTCGGGTTGCCTATAAAGCGAGATTCTGTAACGAAGAAGAACAATGTACCTGCTGTGGGGGAACTAAGGAAACGATGGAACATGTACTGATTGAATGTGGCGATATCCACCCAGATATACGTGTGGGCACGAGTCTACATGAAGCCTTGGGTTTTCGGGACAACAATGGAAAGCTGAACACGTCCGCGATAGAAATAAGTAAGAGACGGTTAGAGTATTGGTGGCAGAAAAGTAGAGATAAAGGACAAAAATGAAGAATGGGGAAAAATAAGGTCATTCTGCCTTAAGAGGCAGAGAGATGGACCGTGAATTTATATTTTTCTTTCCTATAATAACATAGATTTAATCAATGTAGATAAGGCATTAGGCCAACATAAAAAGAAAGTTTTTTTTCGAGCCTGGTGGCGACATGTCACCGCCCCGTTATAAAGGGGACGCTCATAGCATCCATCCATCCATCCGGGAAAGCTGCCGCGCTGTTGGCGCAGCTTGCATGTGGCGAGGGAAAAAAATGGTTTTGCGCTTTTATTAACCTCTCGCTTATTTGGAAATGTCTGGTCAAGGTGTACGGTCAATGTCGGGGCCTATCGATTCTTAAATGGGCTTTTTTTTTTAAGGGGCGAAGCTCCTTAAGCCGTGGGTCGTGCGTCCTCGATGTATGTAGTAGGTAGCCACCTCTCGTTTAGTACTTGTATAAGATAAATATATTTAGGCGCGAAGCTCCTTGTGGCATCACCTCGGCGGTCCTCGGTGATCCATGCATCCTGAGTAGCCAGTAGGCACTGGATTTCGACCTCCAAGGTAGTGCCTGTGTGAGATGTCTCCTGTGCGTGATTAAACAATAAAAAATCCACAACGTACATGTAAAATTAAAGTGAGCTGCGAGTCGCCATGACTCTCATCGACCCTTTAGTATAAATGCGCCCGATCTCACGTCGTTGATGATGTACTGCGCAGAATTCGCGGAAGATTACCGGTTTACCGACGCACCTCCGAAGCTTCGCCCACTCATCATCATTCACTCCGTGGAAATGGTGTCGTCATCTCCAGTTCTCGTCTCGTTTCCGAGAGGGCGCTGTCCTATAGACAGGCGTAGTGTCCCTGTATATGCTACCGCAGGTAGCAGAGTTCCGCATAACTTTTCCATGCGCCGCTCGCGCCGCTATTCGGCGAGCGCCGTCACGTGGTGCAAAATGACGTCAAATGTTCAATTTCGCCGCGGCGAAGCCAACTTTACGGACACGACGGAGCGGCTCCCACGCCGATTTGTTTCCGTCAGTTTCATTGTCATTGGTTTTTCGAACAGAGAAGCAGCTGTGAATGATGGTTAATGACAAATGTTACTTTATCAGTGGTCACTAGCGTAACTGTTCGCGCAACGATGTTTTTGCGACGGTCATCGAGCGGCTTGCTTAGGCGGCCAAAATACACCCACCTGATTGTCGACCAGGCCCGTAGCCATGAATTTTTTTTCGGGGGAGGGTACTTGTTGAAGGCCTTGAATAACACCTATTTTCATTATTTATTCTCGGTAAAACACCCCCTTTAATCCGAATTTGGGGTGGGAGAGCGGGCCCCTAGGGCGCCCCCCCCCTGGCTACGGGCCTGTTGTCGACCATACGTGCGTTTCCGGCGAGGCTAGAAAAGGTCGTGAGCTTGCTGAAAATAATCGCACCATTTTCGTTGCAAAGTACCACGCGGTAGCAAGCGAACTTTTGAGCTGCTCGATCGTAGTATGCATGAGAAAACTGTGGTCGTGAGATTGGCCTCCGCTGTAGTATTCTCTGTGCACGCGAGGCCTGGCGGTTTTTGTCAGAGCCTAGCCATATACAGCTTCACTAAATGCATTATACCTTCTGTTCACATTCGGCACCTTTGAATCAATTTAACATTTCGATCACTCAATTCACGTTCAATTAAGTCCGTCACCTTTGGTCCACTTAATTGGCCTTATGCTCACTAATTCTCACTCGGTTCACTTAACTGATATTTTGTTGCGCGTACCCAGTAAACCACATATATCACATCAACATCCAGGAGATGTTCTCAGTGGAACCTTAGACATATCCGTCAGACGTTCTTTTTTATCCGTGTAACTAAGAATCAACGTTGCCACAACCAAAGACTTTCCGCCCAAATCATGTTGACAAAACGTTGCCCACATGTCGCATTTGAAACATGCTATCAACATCCTGTACTAGGCAGGAATGTCAGATTTACGTCGCCTTCATGCATATGTGACGTACTGTGGAGATGCGCTGGCTACTGTACGTGGCCTTCCCTTGGAACCTCAATTAGTAAATAATATGCCCACAGAGTTCTCAGAGCTTACATTTGCAAATAATGCAATCTATATATACTTGCATGAGATGCTAATGTAAGCTCTTAGAGCTCTGTGGGCACATAATTTACTAATTTGCAGTAGTCGTGTAAAGTTATAGGTACAAAAAACAGTTGTAGATATTCGTACACAGTTTATTCTTCATAAACGCTATCACTTGCAAAAGGTAGTAGGCGGTTGCATCTAACACTTTTCAGCAAATGGTAGTGACTGATAATTGCCCACAAAAAACATTTACACTATAAATAGACAACTTTACATGATATACAGGCATGCATTTGCTCACATAAGTTGGCTTGTTTTCAATGAATGTGACGACTGATTTACAGTAGCCTTTTAAAGAAAATTTACAAAGCAAAGACACTTCATTGTGTGTCTTCAGTACAAGGCTATCTTGATTCACAAAGTACTTGTAATATAACAGGCATGTTAAGAAAACTTGATGCTAAAGAAAAAGATTCACAAGCGAATATATGTAAGTACAACACTTAACAAGAGTCTGTACTGACGTGACCCAGCAAATACATAGGAAGAGCAGTATCTGGTATACTAGCACACATACTTAGCTTTAGCAGGTTAGTACATTAACAAGTTCATCATGTACAGTGTGAACAAATTATACAAAAAAATGAAATTACAAAAATATTGAGCAACACCGTCTGCAGCAAAAAAAAAAAGTTCGGCAGATCCCACGTACCATGGGAATTGATGTCATGCGAAACTTGTGGAGAGGTGGTGACTGTGGTGAAATTTCTTTGTCGAGTGAAACGTTATGAAATGATGCTAAACATCTGTACAAATGTTATGCGCATAGACATGTATGTTGAACAGTCGCATATCTTTTATATAACCAGTGGTTTACAAGTGCGTAACGATGCCAAGAGCAACATGGGTATTACCAACACCAGAAGCGGTAGGCTGCAATGTAGCACTTGTGCTTGCGAGGATGGCAGCCCTGGATAGTGCTACGTAGACAAACTTCAGTGGATGGTGCTTAAGTACAATTGATGCTAACCTGACGTGATGCCTGCATCATTGCAGTACATATTTAATGTTTATAAAATAAGATGGGCAGCACTGCAACCACAATTCACGTTTCACAAACATTACGCCTGCATAGGGTCTTTTTCCTAAGAAGTTCCAAGACCTGGTGTGGCTCTGCGGTAGAACACTGTATTGCCACGCAGAATGCTTGGGTTCGATTCCTGCTGGGACCATAACATATATTTTTTGCATTCGTTGGGTCAACGCTGCCAGTGTCAGTTTTTCTTAACACCCTCGCATATAAACTACCAATGTCTGTTCTCGCCGTTCCTCGGTAGATATAAACTGTCAAAAATCTGTGGCGCATGCCCGCATACCGTGGCATATGGGTATGTGCCACACGTGTCTGCAGGAAAGGGTTTGACGACGTATGCGACCGCATTTTCACGTTATTCATGTCATGACCAGCCAGATATATTCGTCAAACCCTCTTACCCTGCCATACACCCAGACGTAGGCGGCTAGATAGATAGATAGATAGAAACGCTCAAAGTGTCTGCAGCATGCAAAGAAATGCTTAGCATTTAAAAAAAAAGCTGCATAGCACAACTGCATGACAGCTTGCCACAATGTCGGGAAAAAATGAAAACAAAACATATTGAGCAACACCGTCTGCAGATGTTTATAAACAGAAGGCATGAAAAAAAGATGTTTATAATGTTTATAACCAGATGTTTATAAACAGAAGGCATTATAAAAAAAAGATGTTTATAAACAGAAGGCATGATTGTAAAGCATTAGCGTTAAATACAGCACCAAATAATAACATGACGAGATATACACTGCCACAATAATAAAGGAAAATGAGGCTTCAAAAAAATTTACATAAATGAAAAATGACGACGAAATACCTAAAACATGGCACTAATGTTGTGAAGTACTCCTACAAAAACATGTATCAGTTGGGTAGCTATGTTAAAATAAGTTGCATATTTAAAAATCCTAAGCAAATGAGTGAAAGTGCATTCTCTGGCTCATCAAGCAGTCACAAATATTGTAAACACAAATGTCTAGGTAGCAAACAAGCAATATAGCAAGAGCCTGCATTTCACTTACAGGGTGTTTTTTTTAGGCAATATAGATTTGTTAATAAAAATCCTATGGGCTCCTCCTCCTATGCGCTCGAAGGCTCCTGCTGTTTTTGGATACGAACTCCATGTTGAGGCTGAAATACTTTGACACTGTTAAAATGACACTTCTGTGACTAATTAAAAGATAGTTCGTTAAGTTCTCAATTATTGACTTGAGGGCAATTATAAATATTAGAAAGTTCTAGTGTATGACAATTTATGGCATACCCTTTTTTAGAAACCACAAAAGTTGCACGTAATTTGAGGTACTCATAATTGAATTGCAAGGGTAATACCGAAACTAACCACGCTAGGAATGCAGGAACTGCAACCACACTTTTATGTCAGGACAGAGCTATCTGTGACAAGGAAGTGACGAAATTTTAATGAGGGTGCATTGTGGCCGTATCTTTTCGTAAAAGCGGCAAGTCATTTCATTTGTGCTAACGGATCACCTTACCTTTGCATGTAGCGCTGGTGCTTATCTGTTTATATTGAGCTGTGCACTTGTGCACAAAAAAACCGCAATATCAAACTATTCTTTGTCTGTGAAGCATAAAACTCTGGCAGCCACTGCGGTGCTTCCTCTCAAGGACAAGCGAAATAGCTTTTGTGCCTGTTTATAGTTAAAAAAAAAGAAACAGATATGCATCACACATTGCACCCAAAGAATAAACTGTTTACTTGTGTATTCTGGAATGCATGTCAATTTTCCTGACCACATTCTGATCCTGCACACCTTGATTCAAATTTCGTCACTTTATTGTCATGTGTACTTCCGGTCTTACATTACAGAACGTTTCCTGTGCGCCAAATGCGATCAGTTTTCACCCTTAAATTTGATGAACTTTTTTGATTTCTTAAAAATGCGTTTGTCATAAATTAGGATGCACTACAAGTTTCGAATATAAAAGGCTGCCCTGAAGTGAACAATTAAAAAGTTAACTTACGACATTTTGGAAATTAGTTGCGTCAAAATAATATTAGCCATGGAAATGTATATCTTCCTTGCCATAGAGTTCGTGCGCGATAATGACAGGAGTGCGACTGTCAGAGTTTTCACAAATAATCTGTATTGTTTAAAAAAAACTCTATATATTTAACCAAGGTAGACTAAGAAGCTAGAGCATGACTAGAATTACTTCTATAATCACAAGGCTGGCAGCTGCTCCAAAAGTTCGCTGAATCCAGAAAGACCAGTAAGAACATTCATAATATAACAATTTCCCGGGTATTATATGTCAGTATCACCATATGATTATGAGGCATTCTGTAATCGAGGGATCCTGAAATTTCAACCAGCCAGGTGGCACGGGGTCTCCCCTGCATGTTCTCTGAACCAGAATAAACTTAATTCATCATCATCATCATCAGGGGTTCTTTAACATGTGCTGTTTTTCCATGATATAGTGGCCTCCAACATTTTCACATTCATCCAAAGTGCAACTGCCACAGCCAGTAAGAACATTCATTATACTAACAGATCGGAGTGACATATTAAGTAAAATTGCTATACAATTCACAATGCACAAGTAACAATGGGATATGAGAAATGTGCAAAAAAAAAAGAAGAAAACACTGATCAGGCTCGATGAGGTGGTCGTTTAGCTAAACCTTAAGTTCATAACCATCAATTATCAAAGGTCTTGAAATAGAATGGTGGAAGCACTGGTTAAAATGACCTGGTTATGTAGAGGTCACTTGAATTAATATGCCATCCTTTCTGCAACCCCAAATCACCAATGTCTCAAGCACACCACGTGACATTATGGGTATCAGTTGATGTTGCAATGATCCACTCAGTGCAGGTGCAGCTCTTCGTGAACGCTTGCTAGTTGGCACAATGTCTATACCATAGTCTAATGTTGTGCAATGCACTGGTGTGCTTCTGTGTGCTCACACTCTGCATTTTACTCCCTTTTGACACTCACTTGCCACAGTTTAAGGCTTCCAAGGATGCTGTAGAGCTTTTGTGAGATGCCAGTAAGACAAGATGCCCACTGCGAATTGCAGTGTGCATAGCCAGTGCATATGACAGTTTGTGCTCAGTCCAACGACGCTCCTTGTGGCGGTTCACTCTGATCGATGCAACTCAGTCGCTGCAGGTGCTCACATCATGGGTGACTAAGAGTTCGTTGAGCAATAATCACCTTCACCCTGCACAGTTTAAAGAAAGCAGATTACATATTTCTGAAATAAGAGACATCCTGTGCCTGCATTATACAAGTTAACTGTTGTTAGTAAAGAACCCACAGAACCACAAGGCATGCAAGACAAGGACAAATAGAAAACGTGAAACACACTGGTGGCAATTAAAAAGCTTATATTTAATAGTGCATGAAATATACATGCAAAACATATTCTAGATTGCCTGCTCGAAATTTGTGAAATCACAGGTTCACTGCGAGACAGACTGTACTTACACACAGGCATCACCCAAACAGACCAGTTCCACCTTTATTTAATAATGTTGAAAGTCAGTCAACTGCTGCACTTGCTAAAATTGTTATGAGCTCAGTAAAGTTAATTCCATTTCACAATGCTTTCATTATTTTTATTTATTACAGCATGCATCAAGAAACCCTTAATCAGCTACTGTAATCCTATTCTAATTTTCTTAAAAGCAATCACTTAGTGACCTCCTGCATATACCAGCATAGTGTCCAATGCATGTTAATGCATGTTAAAGACAATTGACTCTGCACTGTCAACTAGCTGGCTGGTGTTTCTTTTTGCAAGTGAGGTTCTTTGTGCTGCATTGTCTCATGTACTCCTGTTTACATAGCCCTTATAATTATCAGCTAAAACAGCAGCCAACTGGCCTATGAAATTATGGAGGCAGAAGTGATAGATGGTTTAGGCAATACCTGTACACAACACCCTTCCATGCCTCTATCCCATTAAAAATTACCATACTTGCAATATGAAAAAATTTTCTCCATGATCATTGCTTTAACCATTTCAGAAACTGCAGTAGATACACTATGTCTATGCTAAATTGAATAATGTGGTTCTTGTTTAAAGCAAGCTACAAGTTAAATTTGGATCTAGAAAAACATTCTACATGATGTCTGCAAAAAGAACAAAATCCTCCAGTTTCTTTCTGCCATACAACATATGCCAGATGAGGCCACCTGCCATGCACTCGCACATTCCCCTTTTATAAGGATGGCAGCTAGAGCACCCAATAAATGGTGTTTGTATAACCCAGTTATAACGGATCCAGACGCTGAGCGAATTCGACAATGAAAATATTCACTGCTCATGATTGCTAAGCCCTGTCAATTAGAGCACAAAAATTATACCCGCTTTCATAGTAGAACTGAGTGGCATTCCTCGGTAGGTCCTGTTTGGTCATAGGCATGCAAGGTAGTAACCGCCTTCTAAAAGTCACAATGACGTGTTCTGGTTCATGATGCCTCGGGCTGCCGCACAGGCCGTGCAAGCAAACCCAAAACACCATCGTCTCATATATAGCTCTCTTTCGAACTGACAGCCTCGCCTTTTTCGTCACAAATAAGCAATTCATAAAAACTTCAGAGGTCTTACATGCCACAAGCACGATATTATGAGGCTCACCACAGTGGAGGGCTCCGGAAATTTCGACAACCTGGTGTTCTTTAACGTGCACTGACATCACACAGTACACGAGCCTCTAGCATTTCACCCCCCATCTAAATGCGACCAACGCAGTCGGGATCGACACACATCTTCCAAGTACTAACTTTCCATAAATGTGCAGCAAGCAGTCGAATTAAAAACTACAGGTCTATCACCGTTACAGAGAAGTTCCGACGGCGTCGTACACGAGCGAGCTAATCAGACGCCTTAAACTCATTGCTTAAATGGGCGAACACACTAGAGCACATTGTCTACCATTACAGATCGCCCGACGCATAAATACGAGACATCGAGAAGAGCACCAATATGTCGAATATATCGAGCAGAGAACGGGACCTATTTATAACGCATGCTGTGTGGCGAAGCGAAGCCACAGGCACTACACTTCGTTGTACAATAACGTTGCAGACATGAGTACAGTTAAGAAAACCTAAAGAACGGCACATACACACGTGAAACCCACTCTCGCGAACCACATTTCGAGACTTGAAGCGCTGGAATGAGCGTAGTACTTTCGATTGGCGTGTCCCGTTCTCTAATTTATATCGAGCGAGTGCATGAGGCAAGAGCAATGATGTCATCTGAATGTCTAGTCCCTAAATGCATAATCAAAAGGCACGGTAACAGTGCAAGTTTGCCCGCCGCGTCACAGACCGGTAGCACTAACAAAAACGAAAGCCGCGCTCAGACACGTGAAGCATACGTACACGATTCCTCGAGGTTCTTGCAGGCAGTGTTACTTGAAAGAAGGTAATTACTAGCACTAGCAATGAACACTGGGCTCAAAACGCAGCATGAACCGTGGACAGGGTAGCGTGGACGACGTAGACACAAGAACATAAGCAGCAAGCAGCCCGCCAAAAGCGATTAGCGCGACAACAGCGCCAATATCGGTGAGCACGGCAAAGCACGGCTGATGAAAATTGTTGAAAACATGGTGGCCGTGACGTCATTTTTGTTGCCGGACATTTGCCGGAAAAGTGGCGCTGAACAATTTACGCCTGCGCGGCGCCTTCTGAATTAAATCACACCGATATTGGTGCCGGAAAGTTTCAGACCTCTTCGGTATAGGCACCGGGCGCGGGGACTGGTGGCGCCTCTTTCGGTGGCGACGGGGAACTAATGGAATGGGAGTGCCGAAAAGGGCGCAGGCGCTTGCTGCGGGAGCGCGGGGCTGGACGATCGTTTTCTCTTCATTGTGCTCTCGTCGCTTGTGTCGTGCGCTGCCGAAATCTGTGTGTGCGCGAAGACTGAAGATTACAATATCTGAAGGGTCGGCGAAGGATCGAAAATAAATGGAAAACATAACAGGAACGGGGGCGTGCAAAACTACAACTGAGGAACAAGTGCAATCGGTGAAGCATCCAGTAAAGACGAGAAGGGAATGGGAGACGTGCGCTCTATTTTTTTAATGTTAGGGGACAATGTTAACGTATAGACAGAATAACAAAGTATAAGGAAAAATTCGGCAGATCCCACGTATTGTGGGAACCGATTTTATGCGAATCAGCGAGTGTATGCTGCATTTTTTTTTAGCTTTAAGTCACGCGTAACGAGGTGGATCGACGTGTTTTTGTAGATGGTGTTGTGTGCACATAGTGTGCTTAATAAGCATGCCGACTACACTGACGTTTAAAGGCTAACTTGTGGTCTGACGTAATGTTAGCGCTCATGTTAGAGAACAGACGTCAGTGTTATTGAAACGAAGCGCACGCTACGTTGCGATTCACATTTCGTGCCGATGCTGTGTATATCATACGCGTAGCGTTGATCAGAGTATTGTTCCGGGTCGAGCAACGCTTGAATATAGCTTGCAGATTCATAGGAGCACATATGTAATGTTTATCTGACGGTTATAAAAGCGGAGCCACCATTGAAATCAAAGGGGTACATAGTAGCACAAACTTAGAAAATAAAGACACGAGAAAACAAGTACGAGGGAGCGTCCGACCTTTCTGCTCCCTCCTACTTCTTTTCTCGTGTCTATTTTCTAAGTTTGCGCCACTATGTACCCTTTGATGTTAACCAACTCGCCCAACAAGAAGTCTTAATAAAACCAAGATTGGCGTTAAGCCGACGTAACGTCTGTTTCATATGAGTACATGAGTAATGTTTATTACCTTGTCATGAAATTAGATAGCCAGCACTGCAACCACAATTGACGTTGGTTGCACCGACATTTTTCTTGCGCATAGGATCTTTTCAAAAGTAATTTCAAGTCATGGCTTGGCTCTGTGGTAGAATATTTGATATCCGCTCAGAGTACCTGGTTTCGACTCCTGCTGGGATCCAGATTTCTATTCTTTGCATACGTCGGGTTCACGTGGCTGATGCCGGATTTTTTGGACATGCACCCGCTTAAATTATCAATGTCTGTTCTCGCCGTTCCTGGGTCGATTCACTGTGAATCACCTGTGCCTCATACCAGCATCCCGCGGCCCGTGGTATACGCCCGGTATGTGCCGCGCGTGACTGGAAAGATTTTCGCGCTACTCATACCACCATATCACAACCAGACAGCCATGTTCGTCTTATTTTCGTACCCACCTATGCCAATTTTGGTTAATGTCAACTTAAGGAGGCGACCACGAGAGCGCCCAGATGTAGGCGGCTAGATAGAGAAATAGAGGCATTTATAGATAGAGATAAGAAATGCTTTGCGTTTAAAATAGAAATAGAAATGGGGATACCTAGATCTAGCTCCACATCGTAGCTTATCGCATTGAACTTCGTCTTCGGGGTGCACTTGCAAAGCAATTTGCAGTCGTTGTCGCTTTTATATTCCGTGATGTCAAGCACGTGGCCAGCTTCGTGCAAGCGGTGACCCTTCTCTAGAGCAAACGCATGAAAACGCGCACGCCAGCTGGTCAAGCCTTGAAAGCCGCAACGCAATGTAACTGGCATCGCCATTAGTACGTGCGCTGTCAGCCTTCCCGCCAGGAGCCCAACAGTGAGGAGCAGCGAGTTTGGCAGTTAAAATACAAAGATGTTTATTTTACAACACTTTCGCCAATCAGGCCGGTCTCATTTGCAGTCGCGAAAGGGAGGAGGCATCGTGCCTCTGGTCCGCCTCCAAACGAAAGCAAACGCATAAAAGCACAGTGCCACGCAAAGAAGCCTAGTCGATTGACGTTCCGAGGGTGCTCCTGGGTGTGAAGACATGAAAAGAACATGTGTCATCCTTCTTGATGACTTGGCGACCATTGAATGCTGCCACGACCGCAAACGACTGCGGGGGAGTCTCCCTGGAGCCCGACGAGTGGCCCCGTTATCTGAACACATGTCCGACAGTCGAACGCTTCGTGCTTTGTTCACGAAACACTGTTGCTGCCGCTTCTCTTTGCCTTGGGCGACAAACGAAACAGCTTACAGCTTGCGATTGTCTAAAAAGAAACGCCGCCGCTACTACTTGAATACGTTGCCGAAAGTAGCAGAGCCTTCTCCGCGTCGTCTGCTTCACATGCCAGTGCTTTCGCTGCCGCCGCTAGGGGCGCTTTTCGGGAGGGGCGCCGCTGGCGCCGTACGACGGCCGCCCGGTGCCTATAGCTTATTGCGTATGCGGCCTTACCTTGAATGCCACGATGTCGTATTATGAAAAAGCATAGCCTCTGGGAAAGGCGGTTGAAGCTCGGAGGACAGCTTTTTGGCTGCGTCCTGTTGCGCGTGTGGTCTTCGTGTGTTGCTGCGTGTGTTAATTATCTTCGTGTGTTGCTGCGTGTGTTGTCTTCCTTCTTGTGTCCTCTTGTCAAGTTCGCGCTGCAACCAATTCCTCCTCAACTTCGATTTCAACGCATCGCTGTGTCCAACATTTTTCTCGAAATGGAACATTTTATTGCGACAGCATTAAGATGTTCCATTTGGAGAAAATACTTGAGTGTCCACTTCGTTTCTATCGCGTTAAAATTAAAACCTCAAGGCAAATATTTTGCCGTCATCGTCGCAAGTCCAAGGACGAAGCGTGCGAGGGCAGCCGACGATCGATGTTCAAGTGGAGAGGAAAAGTGCCGGCCGTGTTTCGTCGCACGAAAGGCCCGTGAGTGCCGTGAGGGGTCCCGGGATAGGGGCGTGGCTGCCGCTGAAACAGCGTACACTGTTCGAGCGGCCGGGCGCGGTCGCGCTATCTTGAAAAAAATTGGCAGACGGCTTCATATAACTTGGTCCGTGCTGAGTTAATTACCGCCACTCATTTTGCATTGATGATATAATAACGCACGAAGACTTCGCTTCACTCGCTGTAGCCCCCCGCGTTTCCTGACGCCAGCGTTTTACGCCAGGTCGGATGTTAAATGAGTTAGCTGCTGGCCTAGCTTAGTTCGCACTGATTCGCCCTTGCGGGGAAATTGAATTTTTTCACGCAATTGGGGCTTCATACACCGAGAGAAATGACGAAAATTCACCGTTCGCAGTAGATCACTTAAGTCCGTAGGTTCATTGTGTGCAGGGAAACAGTTATTCTGACATCACCGCGAACACTGAAGCTTTCATTTGTCCATTTTCCCACGTCTACAAGTGCTTGTAGTAGCTGACCTCTGGGTGACATTCTCTGGAGGTTATTAAAGAAAATCCATGGGCTGTTGAATTGTAAAGCTTCTGCAACATACGTTAGAGGTCATATTACAAAATCCATAAGCCGTCTATTTTTTGTGCAAAAACAGCATACCATAGACATCCATAAATTTGAGTGCAATAAACGTACGTGGCTGGGACGTCTCACAGATCTTGTTAATGGATTTAGACATTTGGATCTTATTCGTACATCGCAGAGATATTTGTGGTTTATTGGGTATAAGCCACTGCTCCGCGTCCTGCATTTCCCCCGGCATTGACCAAACGCTGTCAAATTGCTACTGTACGCGTCGTTTTCTCCCCGGACGCGATGCTCGAGGACCTACAGCCATATGCAGGTTCGCTGTAAAGGTGCAATCTTGCTCAGCGCGTGCGAATAAGTCTGCGGCACATCGCCCGCGCCGGAAGGTCGCGCCGTATTTGTCTCCTGCGCGAGCGACGAGCGGCTTCACTGCACAGCCGTTGAACATAATGGCGGACCTATGCGCAACTCTGCTCCCGTAGGGAGCATAATACAGCAACTCTAGACAGGCGTACAATATGGCGGTTGGGTGAAGGTACGCTAGATGGCGTTGGCGGTGCAGCTGCAATTTTTCAAAGCACTGGGGTTCAGGGACAGGGAGGGCAAAATAGACTTTAAGCGGGTAGAGATAACAAGGAGGAGGTTATCAGATTGGTGGCTACAATCAAGGCACGAGTGAAAATTAAATCCGTCACTGCAAAGTGCTAGTTCTTAACTTCACTTTTTAAAGGCAAACTTACCCAGACAGAAATCTGTCTGGCTGGGCGAAATTATGGGAATGAGGGGGGATCTGCAGCCGGGTTGGGGGGTTTTTTAGATGTGGAAACCGGGCTTGGCTGGGAATTCATTTCACTCTTAACTCCAATAAGGGAATTAGGTATTGCTATTCTACTTTAACACAGAGCAGGCGTTCTAAGCACCACAGGAAAAAAAAAAGAAAGATAAATTTAGTTTTTGTCCACAAAGTATTACGGCTAGGTGGCGCTAGGCCGCCGCCCGATCTAAAGGGTACAGCCATATCCATCCATCCATCCATCCATCTCCGATTGCGCGGACCGCCGTACGAGTGCGCTTGCCGGATCGTGCTGCTTGGCGGACTATGGACGACGACCGGTCGTTCAAGTTTGAATAAAATTTCACACACACTATCGCTTTGATTACTGCTGGGCGAAACCACTGAAGATTTCACGGTGTAACCATGATTGCTTCAGTCACCATAACTCTCATCGACCCTTTAGTATAAACGCGCCCGATCTCACGTCGGTGATGATGTACCGGGCAGAATTCACGGAAGTTTCACGGTTTACCGATGAACCTCCGCAGCTTCGCCCACTCATCATTATTCACTGCGTGGATATGCTGTGTTTTTTTTTTTTGCTGTAGATTTGCGCCGCCTTTACTAGAGCACTTAGAAAAGCGATGCCTCTGCAAGAGATCCGCATGTTCTAGAAACTTAGTATACTTCGAAATTTGCGGGCTACATGTATTGTGCACTGTGTTATTTTCGAACTTTGCAAGCTTCTTTCTGAGTCGTTCATTTTGTTCTCGTAGTTTTCGGATGTTCTTGTTAATCCTAAACTTTTGTGATCTGATCCGATTTATAGCCATGACATCAGATCGCTTACGTGGCGTAAAAGAATGAGTTTGTACGCCAGATTCTACTGAAACCGCAGCTTCTTGGGTGGCGTCTGAATCATCAGGACATGGCCACGTCGGGGTTGTTGGATGACTTGCCAGAATGTTTGTAGAAACAAGTGATGCGCAAATATCCTCACTGCGGAAATCTTCAGCGGCATTTTCCTCGCGTCCTTCTTTTGGTGCCGTGATTGATGTCGGGGTTTTCTGATGAGAGATTGAAAACTGTCGCTCTAATTTACGCCTTTTCTTAGGCGGAATAGGCTGCATGTAGCGTGGGTATTCGCTAAAAACGCTAGGCACAGCATCTGGCTTGAGGCGTCGCCGCTTAATTGTGCAACTAGAGAAATCAGAATCGACAAAGTGCAGACTGCAGACTAAACTGGTGTTAGAATTTTCATTCGGAACGAAATCCTTTCTTGATATAGCCTTCAGCCATGCCTGCCGATACGTCTCATTTCCCGGAAATTCATGAAAACTGATCCCAAGCTTCTTTTTTGCTATTCGACTTGCAGAAGGGCACGCAGCAGCATGCCATATTCCTGAAATTAAAGAGAAGACACAGGACCTCTCATCATTTTCTCTACCAAAAAAAAAAAAGAGCACTTACAGAGTTTCAGTCATATAGCCGTAAGTAGTCTGCAACTTCAACTAATAAATCACTGCTATTGAATCAAACATTCATTTCCACTTCCACGCCAAAATTTTGTCTTTACGCAGAACGCCAGCGCCACAAGCACGCACGATAAAAAACCACGCAAACGCCGCAGCATGAGCGCGTTACAAAGAAATAAGGTCGAGCGCACGCTGGAGGGAACGCTAACTGAGCCGACCAAACTCGGCACTCGGCATCAGCAATCGTCATGCTCTCTCCTCGCGATGTCGCCGGCGCCATCAAGTCTGGCGCGAAAGCCGCGCTCGCATAGCGCACAATGCTTCGCGCTCGCCCACGAGGCTTCCTCAGTTTCCCTTTCCAACTACCTCCCGTCGCGCCGCAGGAGACAGGGAGGAGGTTGCAGGCGGTCGCCACACGTCTAGACCGTGGTCTAGACTGAAAATCGCCGGTTCTGAGACGACCACGGACTGGTTACAGGCGCGTTTTGTTCATTTATGATCGATTGATTGATTTGGATGCAGTCGAGAGCACAGTAAATGAACACGATGCTGATATTGCCATTGTGCTACCAAAACGTAAGCAAAATCCGGATGATGAAAAAGGAGGCGATGACAACTCAGGTACTTTCACTGTGAACGACGTGTGGAGTAAATGTAGGTCGGCTAATCGAAGCCTTCAACAATATTCCGGCAAAATTACTTATCATCTCACTTCAGTACGTGACATCACCAGGGCACTCAGTTATCTAGAGCGTAACCGTGCTTCGGTTAACCAACTCATAAATATCCGTACGCGATCAAATAGTAAAACGATGTGTCACGATAGGAGGGCAATATGATTCAACGACGAAAATTAGCCCAGTTTTCACCCA
Source organism: Rhipicephalus appendiculatus (assembly GCA_030522465.1). Taxonomy (NCBI): domain Eukaryota; kingdom Metazoa; phylum Arthropoda; class Arachnida; order Ixodida; family Ixodidae; genus Rhipicephalus; species Rhipicephalus appendiculatus. The sequence continues at coordinate 49,220 of JALIZH010021027.1, forward strand.
TGCATACACGTCTCCAGAAAAGAAGAATGCCAGAACGCCCCTGTATATTTCTCAAATCAAGGTATTTCGCGCCGACGAGACAAAACGGACCGTAATGAAAAGAAAGTAACACTACCACCAGGGGCGTAGCCAGAAAATTTTTTCGGGGGGGGGGGGGGGGGGCACCTCCTTGATTTCGGGGAGGGCACCTCCTTGAAGTGGCCATTTTTCGCTATGTATGCCATGGCGAAAGAAAATTTCGTGAGGGGGGGGGGGGGGGCACGTGCCCGGTGTGCCACCCCCTGGCTACGCCACTGACTACCACAGACGAATTGATACCTCCTTACAATAATTTATATCAGGAAAATTCAGCAGTTGCCGTGCTTTTCTCCGTAAATTGTACCAAAATAAATGCAGTAACAGAAAAAAACAATACTTGCCTTCACTGCATCCAGAAGATGCTGGCGGGAATGCTTGCTCGTACGCAGAAAAAAAAACGAAAAAACATGCGCACGCTGTAATCCCGCGCGCTCTGCTTTCTGCCGCGGTCTCCGCTGCCGCCGGAATCCCAAGTGAGTGCGCCATCTCGCGGTAGCCGGGCGCGCGACGCGATGTACGTTTTTAAATGCGAATGCATTTCTTAGTCGGGCTATGTCAGGCATCCGGCGTTGTCCGGCGTTGTCCGCGCGCCGGCAGGTGTTATCTCTCCGCTCTCACTCCCACTCCCATAGAAACAGCTGCGGGCGCACGCGCTTATCCTCGCCCCTGGCAACCGGAGCATGTGGTGCGAGAGAGTGTTGGAGAGGGTAGGTGCAGTGCTTCGCCGCTCCTTCTCTCGCCGTTCGCTCTCTTTCCTCCCTGCGCCCCACTCTCCCGTCCGCTCGCGCCTCACTCTCGACCGTTCGCTGGCTGGGCGCCTCTCAAGGCGATGGCAGAAGTCGGTGTCGGCGCAAGAAATGCATTCGCATTTCCTCACGATTCCCTTCGGGGAGGTGGGGGGCATTTTTTTTTTTTTTGCTGGGGAGCGCGGCGATTGGGACGGCCGGAGAGAAACCCGCCGCGCGCCCGCCATCTCGGAGGCCATGGTTCAACCACGACCTACTGTATAAACTTCCGACCTGCTCACCGGCGTGCTCCCCCTGTCGCCAGATTTGCTTTTGCTTGTTTGGTTTTTTTTAGTTCTCTAAACTGCCACAGCACGCCGTGGCGCTACAACTCACCCTCATCTCGTCGGCGGCTACTTCGCTCTCGGCACGCTCACAGAGCCTCTCAGTTGTCTCAGTCACCGCGAACGCATGGTTCGGCTTAGGCGTTCCTTTGTGCCATCAGTGCCATCAGTGACTACATAGGTCAGCAACAGCGTCAAGGGACGGCAGCAGTATATACCATTTGCTGCGATGGTATACTGCTGCGTTCCTTTCTGCACGTCCAGCGGGCGCCGGTGGACTGGAATATCGTTCCACAAATTTCCCGTCACCGAAATTCGGCAAGAGTGGTTGAAGAAGATCTCTCGGCAAGCAGAAGGTAAGCAATCGAAAAAAGTGTGTGCAGTTGCACTCAGCGTGAAAGCTGTAGGAAGAGCGGAGCAGTTATTCACCAGCATTTCAGCAACGCTCGCGTTCACGGGCGAGCGTGCGGTGGCATTGCAAACGTGCAGCTTGTCCTGCTAGAAAATCGTGTACGGCTAGAATGGCGTTGGTTTTTGTGCGACTAGAAACACGGGTGTGGCTGATGGACTTAGTTTACACAGCCCAGAAACTTAATTTGCTTTCTGTCGGGCTTTTGCTGACGGCAACACAAGTGTAGCTGCTATGAACGCATCTAGTGTTCAGTTAATCGTAATGTAAAGTAGATCGGACAAGAGTGCCTTATGTGTTCCGTAGACGTCTCAAAAATCGCACATTTTAAAGATTTCGTTGCCTGTTGCCTGAAAATATTGATGCAGAATTGCGTATATATTCAGGCCCAGGGAGACAGCCATGGGTACCGAGCGACCACAGCAAGATCTGCAGCTTGCACTTCAAGCCAACAGATTACAAGGAAGGTTTGAAGCTGCGGAAATTGAAAGCGGATGCCATCCATTCAATATTTCCCGGCTACCCAACCTACCTGCAGAAACAACTTTCAAACGAGCGAAAGGCGGTCAAAAGGTTCTCTGAACCAGGGCTGTCTGCAAACAAGAGTCATACAGAAGCCAAAAAAAAAAAAACAGGCAAGTTTGTTGCATAATTTTTTTCATCTGTGGCACACCTGGTCTAAAATGCGTTTAATCGCTTAAATCAAACCAGTAGACATTAAAAATGATGTTCTCAATATTCCAGACAAGACACCTTGAACCCCAATTGCGTCCTATCCGAAGGGACTGGTCACGAGGCAGGCATTGGTGATGACAGCAGTATGACCAACCGAAGTGCTGAAACACTGATGGAGCCTCAGTTGTCACCTTTACAAGCCCATTCACAGGGAACACACGTGGAGATTCCTGCAACTGAACTTTCCCCTACACTTCCATCACCACCTAAAACTGCTGTCTGGTTGGCTGAAAATTGTGAGATGCCCGAGCTCAGCAAGTGTCTGCAAAACATCGCAAGCCCGCCAAAGGCAACTAGGCAATGTGGCGTTCAGACGAAGGCTTACATCAATTCGCATGACAAAGCTTCTGAAGAAAGTGAAGAACCTTGTGCGGAAGTGTCAAAGGCTCCAAGTGAAGCAAGGAAAGTTGCAACAGGAGAACTCCACTCTCAGAATACAGGCAAAACAGGCAGAAGCTTTGATAAAAAAAACGAATGTCGCAGTCCTCCAGGTGAGAACTAATTTCTATTACTAATACTATGAACACTAATTTCTATGACTATGAAACACTAATTTCTATTTCTATACTATGAAACTAATTTCTATGAACATTCCTTTTGAAAACATCCCATTGCATGCATATGTCATACTTGCAGGAAAAGGTGGAAGAGAACGATGAAAAAGCCCTCTTCCTTGATGAGCAACTTGGTTTCCTGAGCAAGAAGAAAGGTCGGTGGCGCGAAGAGACTATACGAAAATGTGTTTTGTGGCATGCAAAGTCGCCAGCTTGTTACCGCCTTCTTCGAGAGACTGCAGTGCTGTCATTGCCGAGCCGCTCTACGCTGAAGCGGTACATAGGCGCATGTACTGGAGAAGTGGTGTCTTCTCTAATAAAGCAGCGCCTTCATGCAGAAGTGAAACATCATTCAAAGGAGGTAAATGTTAATGCGTCTTTTTACTGTATACAGAAAAAAAATATTGGAGCCTCTCCATGCAATCCTTGCACGGCACGCTGTGGGTCCCTAGTAATGGATGAGATGTCATTGAAGCAAGCTGCAGTGTACCAAAAGCAGTCTGATGCCGTGCATGGATTGGTAGACCTTGGGGGGTGCTGAAGTCGATTATGGCTTGGAGGAGGAACTGGCGACTCATCTGCTCTGTTTCGTCTTTGTAGGACTGTCCACCCACTACAGGTATGAGATATTTGGCTACGCTCTGTGCGTGTCACATAGACCTGTGCAGATTTTTATTCAATCCCTTGAGGGAATCACATTTTCTTTCACCTAACAATGAGTGCTTTGACAATTGCAGGCTCCCTGTGGGATATTACTTCACCAAAGGATTGACTGGAGAGCAGCTTCAGCTTCTTTCTTTAAAAGTAATGAGATCAATCGAAGAAGCAGGCTTCCAGGTGGTGAGGTTTGGTTGCGGATAACCACAGCACCAACTGCTAGTTTTTTGCCAGCTTGTCTGGGGGGGAAAATACGCCCTGTTGTCGCGTGATAAATGCTAAACCATGTTTTTGCTAAAGGTTGCAAAGCCTTTTTTTTGTTTAATGAATGTTCTTTCATAAAAATAAACTGTAGTGAATGCAAATATGTTTTACCATTTTCGCTAACTGTACTAACAGAATTCACTTTTTTTTTCAGTCACCCTCTAGATTCAGACAGGCCCCTATTCCTCTCATTTGATTATTGTCATGTAATGAAGAACATCAGAAATCAGTTCCTCGACACGAGAAGAATTTTCAGAAACAATGGAGTGTTGATCGTTCCAGACTACTTGAGGTGAATGAATTAATGCAGCTTTTGATTGCCTTAGAAATTTATCGTGTAACTTGCATTTTGTCACAGGAACCTACATGACATTCAAGAGAAGTTAGGTGGTGCTTTCAAGCTTGTGAGGAGCCTGACGAAAAAGCACCTGTGGCCTAGTAATTTCGAGAAGATGTCCGTTGCCAGGGCTGTTGCCATCTTTTCTCCTGAGGTAAAGCAGTTAGAATCATTTATTTGTATAAATCATTCACCAGAATAAGATATTACTCGCCCCTACAATTTGACAATGGTAAAGCCAGTCATAATGAACCAGAATGTGATTTTATTCGAGGTAACATCAGTCCTGAGGTTTCTGCTAAAACATGGACAGCAGCTGGGTGCCAGAGGATTTGACGATTGCCTCCCCACCATTGAATTTATGGAGCTTGTGTACAAGTGGTTTGCGATCCACAACATCAAAAGCACAACATTATTCTGGTTGAGGAGAGACCCATTAAGGATGCCCTTCTATGGCCCAGATGATGAAAGGTGTGCCATCTGATAAACTGCTCGTGACTGTCATTTTTCATATGCCTGTGTGAAAGTTTGAATAGCTGAATTTTCTTTCAAATGAATAGTTTGCACGCACAATCCTCATGGATTGAAATGCAACATCGCAATTTTTTTATAACAACACCCATCAACAACTTCTCCAGATAACTGCATCATGTGGCTACGAATTTGGTAGCTAAAGTTAGTCTTGGTTCTGATGAAAGTGTGCGAGCCAAAATGACTGACATGACACCAACTGAAGGTGCTGAAAACGAAAGTACATGCATTACTTAGCCCTAAATTTTTGCATTTCGATCCATCAGTACTGTACATATACTTTTCTGATAACATGTATGGTGTATGTGCTAAGTAACACTTTCTAATTGATGATATTGTACGTCATTTTATCGTGCAGGCTCACTTGGCTTGAAGATGAATGCCTTCAGTACTTTGAAGCTTGGAAAGAGAATTCTTCGTTCAAACTGGAGTTCCTTTCGGAGGAAACCTTTGAGGCCTTCAGAATAACAACATTGTCTACTGTGCTTTGCACAAAACACCTTCTTGGGCTTGGATTTAAGTTCGTTTTAACTGCAAAGTTTTCCAGTGATGATGTGGAGTCTTTATTTTCAACTATCCGGCAGCTGAGCGGATCCAATGACCAGACAGACGCCTATACAGCGCTGTCATCTCTTCAAAAAAATTTTGGTCACTGGTTGCATTCATTCCTCCCCAAGCGGCAATGTGGGCAGTGTTATCGGCTCGATTGGGGAGGCAACAATTGACCATCAGCCTCCACCAGCAGTAACAGTTGAGAAAGACATCAAAAAGCTCCTGCTTCCTCACTTGGCTGCCCTGGAGCGTTACCCGAGTATGTTTGCATCATTTACTGCTCATAATACAGAAGTGAATTCAGAAGATTTGGAAAAGTAACCTACTTAAAGCTGCATGAAAATGAGAACATAAGTATGGCATAACAAGTCTTTAGTCATTGCAGTTTTTAAGTGTACTCGGTCGGCACTGCTCAACACAATGACAAATTAGTGCACTTTTGTATGCTGCCATTGCTGAACATACTTTGTATTAATGTTTCACATGTTACTACTGAATCAATCGTTTCAATTGTGCCGTTATTCTCTATCCTTTCCTAATGCTTCCAGGCCCCCCCCCACACAGAGTTTGCGAACCAGCACTTTGGCAATGATTGCTGGTTTAAGGTGGCGAATTGGGCTTGTTGGTACATATTTACGGAACACTACAGCGCAAAAAATACACGACGGACGAAAGGAACACAAACGACGACGACACGCGCGACACGCACAAACGACGACGACACGCGACAAGCGCGTGTCGTCGTCGTTTGTGTTCCTTTCGTCCGTCGTGTATTTTTTGCGCTGTAGTGTTCCGTAAATTGCTGGTTTCCTCGTGAGGACTGTGCAGGACAACATCTGCTGCGAAGGCTGCCTAAGGAGGATACAGTCACCGAAGACCAGCTCTACCACTGCTGCACTGATTGCAGGAATTGACAGGGGAGGTCTTTCCTATCCCACATTGCC
>JALIZH010021028.1:0-33098 GCA_030522465.1 Rhipicephalus appendiculatus
TGGCGCTTTGGACACTTCTAGATCAATGGCTGCTTGACCTATTTGGTTTAGAACATGCGCGACGCAGGAGATGTGCTTGTCGGCACCGAATACGTTGTGAACGGCTGCCTTGATGATCTGCCCGCCATCTGTGATCACAGCTCGCACTTTGCCTTGGTCAATACGCCAATCGTCGCATAGCTCGCGCATTGCTATGCAAATATTTGAACTTGTCTTTCTTTCTGGAAGGAATTGAATGCCGATTTCGACGTTCACAAGCTCTGTGCCTGAAAAAGCAGGGCAAGTAGTCGGTACACGCATCAAACCCTGTTAGGCATTATGGCAAATAAAAATGATTTAATATATTTTTTTTAAATAAAGAAAGTATATTTGCCTTCTCTGAAGTGCACCGTGAAGCCCTAGGTACGACCGCGTGGTACTTTCATGCGTCCAAAGATCGGCCGTGATCGAAAGATGATCAGCTTCCTGAATTCTCCACTCAACGTACGCCCTGAGCTCTTCGTACTTCGCTTCAAGACTCTTCTTTACAGCATGCTCAGTTGGAAGCTTGTAGAGTGGCTGTAATGCCTTCACGAATGTCTGGAAGCCGTACTTCTGGGGTGTGCTCAAAGGCATGTCGTCGTGTACGATCATGTATAAGAGAGCATCCCTAGCATGCTCTTTTAGGACGCCTCCTTCTGGAATGCAGCAATCAAAAAAACCTCAGTTACCGTAGCCCTTAAAAAACTCCTACATTCGCTTTAAGGAAGTCAGTGATCGCACGTAGAAAGACATACTTGCAAACGCCGCTGCACAGGAGATGCACTTATCCGTGGTTCCATTGAATAAGGAAGCAGCACATGCACGCGAACTTGTAGCGACGTTAGGCTGTTCTGCAGTCGGCGCCCCAGCTGTTGTCACCGACTCAGGCACATCTTGTTCATTCTGTGAAATTGAAAGAGAAACGCATATCACGAAAACATGCGACGTTTAGCTAAAATAGTTCACATATGGTTTCGGGAGAGACAGGGGGAACGTCAACACGAAAAAAAAAAAAAAGACATTGCAGCCACTTAAAGGGGCCATGACACCCAATTTTCCATCGTAATCCATGTTATGTGGGTTAATCCTTGTGGGCCCACAAACAAGGTGGCGGAGTTTTAGCGCATTTGGTCGAGCACTTCATTTATATTTGAATATCTTTATAAACACGCGGAGCCGAACCATGAGAGTGAAATAACTAGAAGAATAAGGATGGGATGGGGCTCATTCGGCAAGCATTATCAAATCATGAATGGTAGTCTACTACTATCCCTCAAGAGGAAGGTATATGAACAGCTGCATCTTACCGGTACTTACCTACGGAGCAGAAACCTGGAAACTTACAAAGAGGGTTCAACTTAAATTGAGGACGACGCAGCGAGCGATGGAAAGGAAAATGATAGGTGTAACCTTAAGAGGCAGGAAGAGAGTGGGTCAGGTAACAAACGGAGCTTAAGGATATCATAGTTGAAATCAAGAAGAAAAAAAATGGACATGGGACCGGGCACGTAGCGCGTAGGCAGGATAACCGCTGGTCATTAAGGGTAAGTGACTGGATTCCAAAAGAAGGCAAACGCGTGAGGGGGAAACAGAAAGTTAGGTGGGCAGATGATATTAAGAAGTTTGCGGGTGTAACGCGACAGCAGGAAGCACAGGACCGGGTTGATAGACGGAACATGGGAGAGGCCTTTGCCCTGCAGCGGGAGTAGTGAGGCTGATGATGATGATAAACACGCGAGTGGCCTGAGAGTCGGGCAACGCTGGCGCACTCGCGAGCCGTGACGTAACAAGTTGCTTGCTGTGCGAGCGTCTGCACAAGGTCTATCCAAATAGGTCGCGAAACTTCGGGCGAAAAGCGGTTCAGAAGCTATTGCCAGCGGCATCAGCATGGGGAGTTATGGGAGCTGCGATTGAAGCGCGACTATGTTTGGAGGGAACAAACACTAATAGTGAAAAACCAGGTTTTATTCAAAGGCGAAGCAATCGCTATGTTTAACAAATGACATTTATTTTCCCAACAATATTATGTAGGTGCAATGAGCAAAAAATTTATGACAGTATTTTATGATTACGAAAAGCTTTTTTCTAGCGCCCTCTGTGCATGCCATCATTACTCAGTGCAGCCCTTGCGCTGCATTGAAAGGCACGCTCGTAAAATTCGTCTGCGATGACACACCCCCTCACGTGTTTTAGTGTTCCGCACTTGCTTGCGTTCTCTGAATTAATGTGGTGAAAATTTAAGTTGTGCTGTGCGCGAAGTTGTGACGTGCGTTTCATCGTTGGTGAAAGTCTTGAGCACAGTGCCCAACAGGCAGCCAGACGATGCGGATAACATTTAACGCCGAGTGCTTGCCTCGGTACCTGCGGAAACGATGTGCTGGGCGAGGATGCAGCAGCAACACACGTATGCCTGGCGACCCATGTCTTCTAGATAAGAAACAAGGGCAACGGTTCGGAGGACTGTGCTCACTGGACTTTCATGCATTAGCATTTCTGCGGCCCGGTTACCTTCTTGAACACGCAGTGATTATTCGTGCTAACGGTGAGCAGATCGCTAAGTTATTTATCGCGCTACAATTCACATACCTGCATTCGCATACGAAACGGTAATTTATTGGAGCATAAGAAAAAAACAATGCGGATGTAGTGTCCGCACACTTTTTTTTTCTTATTCACTTGGTGCTCATTGTGTGCAGTGTAATCAAATCGAGGTCTTGTGACCATTGAATAAAACTGAAATGTCATAATTTTGGCGTGACTTGGCGTCATTTCTTCTTGTTAGAATTGAAGAACACAAGCAATGTGCGCGCTAAAGAACCTGCGTATGTGCAAACCAAATAAGCAACGCTGCAAATGTGAAAGGTACGCTGCTGCTTGCTTTAACCCATCTGCGGAAGATGCCACCAACGCCGAATGAAAGTTCCAAGAATGTTTCCTAGGGAAACCGAGGAAAATTGAACGGTAGTACACTTAAACATCACTATCTAGTCATGAGTCGATATTAGTTTAGCTGGCATTTACTTGAAGCGCACTCGTGGAGGACTCGCCGGCGATAGCCTTAGCGCGAGTCCTTAGCGATCAAGGGCCTACGAAAAATAATTTGGGATCAAATTTCGCGCTTGTGCCAACAAAATGACGTCACTTCTTTTCCCAGCTATTACGTCACATCCGCTTTATTTTTCGTTCCGCCGGAAGTGTTCCCTCCTCACACAGATGGCGCTAAGCCCCATGAGCAGCTGATGAGCCGCCATTTTCTGAACGTATGGGCTCCTATGGAAGCTTCGCTACCAGTTACATTTACCTTGGTCTGCATTCCGGCGAACGGTTTTGTTCCGTGCTCAGCTGCGCGTGCGATCGAGCTATTGAAGCTTTCTCCGGCTTGGTATCGAAACTGATGCTTCGCAGCAGCTGCAACTTTGGTAGAAGACGACTGCTGCACTCCACGCAGCGTGTGACGTCACGCACGACTTGTGAAAATGGCGGTCGCCGGTGGTGGGCGGTGTTTATAGCCGGCGACTTCTAGGGCTTCTTGAGCATCGAAATATTCGTATAAAGCCCATTGTTCGTATATGTATAGGCACGATAGACACCCTACTGCTATTTTTCGCTGAAAACCGCGATTTGTTGGGTGACCGTGTCGAGAGCCCCTATAATAATAATGTTGTGTGATTTTACGCGCCAAAACCGCTCTACGATTATGAGGCATGACGTAGTGGAGGGTTCCGGAAATTTCTACCACCTGGCTTTATTTAATGTGCACCGTCGTCGCACAGTACACAGGCCTTTAGCATTTTGCTTCCATCGAGACGTGACCGGCGCGGCTGGAACAGAACCCGTGACCTTCGGGTCAGCAGTCGAACACCGTAACCCTGTATCACCGTGGCGAAAGGTCGCAGCCACTTTGCACACAGAAACGAAACACTGCGTGCTGTTATGAACACCCTTAAATATTGAACGTAGCGACCATGGTGGTACTAATAAGCACCAGAATACAAGAAAGGAGCACGAGACTCGACGAACGTGTTCTTTTTTCCATGATGATGGAAATGAAAACCACGGCACGTCCCAGGGTCCGTGATGTCCAGTATCGCCATGGACCCTTACAAAATTGCCGAAGTATGCGTTACTCTGAACGTAGTCCAGGCAATGCTAGCACGCTGCGATTTAACCTGGTTAGGCCAACCGGTAGGGGACAAACAGCGCGTTCGTTATTTGGTGACCCCTCATCGGAAGTCTGCCTATCATCCGTCTCAAGTACGGCACCTTATCTAAGAATGTGAATGCCCCAATGACTTGGAACGCAAAACTGAGCTATTTGGTGTGGATTCGTTCTGAGAACTGTGCAGCGCTCTAAATGTTCCATTGGCCGAACATAAGCGATCATTAACACAAGCTAGCTTCCCACCTAGCTAATCATTTCCGTGAATGCGGGTGCACCCCACACTTTACAGACACTATGGTACTTTCCGGGCATAAAAAGCAGCTTGTCCGGATGTATTATCGAGGCCTTCCACATTAGAAGAGGGGGAACGAAAGATGCATGAGCCAGCAAAGGGACAGCCAGGTGTAAAGAATACGAATACTTTGGTCAAAACCTGCGGTAACTTCTCATGGAAGTCGTTGTGCGCATATTCAGTTAAAGGACAAGTCAGGAAAGTTTTTTTTTTTTTCGTTCGGAGCACCTGTCACAAGGCTGGGTGACTTTTCTAGGTTGCTTTTTTTGCGTTTTCTGAATAAAAATTTATTTGAGTGTCAGCGCATGTCGTCTGCACTTCTTCCGTCCTTTGTCGTTTTCTTTTTTTCTTTTTCTTTTTTTTTTTTTTTTTTTGTGAGCGCTGCACAGTACTGGGTATGAAAACACCAATGTTAGGCCAATCGATTGGGGACTGTGTGAGTTTCGACTTCTATAAATATTATGTGAATACCTTCTTTTGGTTTGGGCCCAACGCTGACATATAAAGAACCCGTGTAGGGCAGCAAGTGTTACGACACAGGCCCGTTATATAAGTGACTTAGATATCTAATGAACGAAAGAAGGGGAATTTCAAGGGCTCGTTTTTCTTTGTTAAGCACAACATAATGAGAACTAACACACAAGAAAGCAAAGGAAAGTATAGGGGATGCTATTTGCAGTAATTGTGATGTAAATATAAAGAAATGAAAGTGGACGAAAAGATAACTTGCCGCTGGCAGGGACCGAGCTTGCGACCTTCGAATAGCGCGTCCGATGCTCCACCAACTGAGGTACAGCGGCGGTCATCCCCCCGTCCACTTTGTGAGGTATATATATGCGCATTTAAACCTAGTAGCGTGAACGCCGCTACTAGCCATGACGCGAGGCTAGTCACGGCTAGTAGCGGCGCAAACAGTCCCAGGTTTCGATGCACATACCGCACAAAGTGGACGGGGGACGACCGCCGCTGTAGCTCAGTTGGTAGAGCATCGGACGCGCTATTCGAAGGTCGCAGGCTCGGTCCATGCCAGCAGCAAGTTATCTTTTCGTCCACTTTAATTTCTTTACATTTACAATATATTTACTACAAGTAACAACCGCTATACTTTCCTTGGCTTTCTTGAGTGTTAGTTCTAATAAATCTTCGATATCTAAGACTGACCTGTGATGGACTGTATAGGTAGGATATAGGTAGGAAAGTAATGTCATCGTCCACAAGGATCAGTGATGGCTGGCTTGTGCACGTGGCTTTTATGTTCTTCATAAACATAGCTCTGCTATGCTGTCTTTGTCTTTCTGTTCAAGTGGCACCATTGTTCTGTCTGACTGCGTTTCGCGCGTGCATCTGTTACTTTGAGCCACCTTATATATGTTAAAGACTGCCGGATTTCGCGTTGTGTAGATGACAGTTCGTGTGCAGCTAGGGATTGTTTATTTTATGCGATTGCATATTTGTGTGTTGGGACATTATAGCGTTTCTTTGTGGCGAGCAAGAGCAGCCGAAGCGGCATCTGTATGAAGACGCTTGCTACATTAATCAAACGTTTCATGAGAGTCGGGGCTTTGTCGTGTGGTTTCGTTTCTCCGCTATTACCTACGCAATTTGCCCTGTAGTAACTATGAATGATTTCAAGGCGACAAAATTTCACGATAATATAATACTCCTTTGGCCAGCAAGGTAGTAACACGAAGTTGACATCGCGCCAAAGTGTTAAAATAAGCCTTAAGTGGCTCCTTAAGCTAAGCCAAAAAGGGCTTTTCGATAAGAGCATGCTATTGAAGTGGCAGCGTCTCGTGTAATCGAAGAGCGACTTGATTATAAAAACAAATAAGTCGTTAGCTGGTAAATGGTTGATGTCTTACTTGGATGGGCTGATTGGTGCCTGCGCCTGTAGCAGTAAGTGAGTCGTCGATGTCGTCATCTTCCTCGTGGCCGCCTTTCCTCGTAGGACGTTCTTTGGGCACGTGAATGAAGTGGGCGTGCAGCATGTGGTATCTCAGCGTTTCGGTCGCAGGCTTCGAGTACTGCCTGCCGCATTTGTCGCACTTGGCAGCCTTCGTCTTTTCATCTTCGGTGAACAGTGCCCACACCGCACTTCTTTTCCGGTTGCACGGCATTGTGGAACGGGAAGCGACGCACAACAGCAGACGCGAAGGCACGCAGTCGCGACAGGACGCAAGCCCGCACGTGTTCTTCGCCAGCGGCTTACCCGCAGAGAATAATGCGAAGGAGAGGCGGCAGACGGAGCAGGCGAGCGCATTTTGCCTCCCGAGGGGAGGGCTGCCTCCGGCACCGAGCTACTTCATTACTGCCTCAAGGCGTGTGTGGGGAGGGTGAAGCGGGGGGAAAGGCGCAGAGCCGCTGTTCTGCCCGCCACTCCTGTAACTGTCGGAAAAACGATTAATCGAACTAGTTTGAGGATTGCAATCGATTACATGAAACGCCGGAACGTGGGCGTCGTTGTCGCTTATTTTTTTTTTTCTGTGGGATGTATTTAATCGATGAATCGATTAATCGTTCATCGATCTTACCCTCGCTGCTAGACCACTCGCGCTCATCTTTTCTCCCTCCACGTCGGCACTCCACAACCTCCTCCCTCCCGCTTGCGCGTTCCCTCGCACCGTTTTCCTCCATCCCATGGCGGCGAACTGCACCACTGCAGAGGCTGGCGCTGCATTCGGCGCGACGTGTCATTATAGGTCTCTTCGATTTGGCTTGCACTGCCTGCACTAGTTCCGAAAAGTGTCACAGCGGTGTCAAGCGGTGCAGGGTGCGCGCAGCCCTGCGCAGTAGTGTCGCGGCTGCACCTGCACTTGCTGGAAAGGAAAGAGAAAGCCAAAAAGTTGGTGGAACAAAGAAATCCGGGATGCGATCGAGAAGCGACGTGAGGCATCACGGCAGCACAGACAGGCAAAAAAGGAGAAGCGACCACAGGATGAAGTCAACCAAGTGTGGGAAATATATTTAGAGCAAAAATCCATTGTGCAGAAATTAGTCGAGGCAAAAATTAAAGGCGAAAGTGAACGCTGGATGACAGAGATTCGCGAAAAGAAGAAGGCCGCACCTAGGATATTTTGGAGCCACCTAAAAGCGCTAGGTAGGAAGTCTGTCACAATGCAACAACATATGGTAGATGAAGGAGGAAATCAATTGGAAGGGTATGAAGCGCTAGGTTACATCCGAAAGGTAACAGCCGATTCGTTTAAAAAAGGTCACCCAGGGGATTCCCCCGGTGAGTAAAAGTATGCAGAAGAGTACAACCGAGGAAGATGTAGTACTTGAGAATTTCAATTGGAAGAAGGCCGAAGGAAAAATTCCCAAGCGCACTACTCCGGGCTTAGATGGGGTTCCCGTCAGTCTCATTAACGAACTAGGACATAGCACTAAAGAAGCACTGCTGAAAGCCGTAGAAAAGTGCTTACAGGAGAGGGAAATACCAGACAGTTGGCGAAAAAGTAGAATGAACTTAATCTATAAAGGCAGGGGAGAAAAGGATAACATTCGCTCGTATAGACCGCTAACCATTACATCGGTACTATACCGGTTGGCGATGCAGGCAGTAAAATTAAAAATAGAAACGTGGGTAGAGCAAAATGATATTTTGGGAGAACTCCAGAATGGATTCCGAATCGACAGGCGGTTAGACGATAACCTGTTTGTTCTTACACAGTGTATAGAAATATCAAAAATAGAAAAGAGGCCCTTATACGTAGCTTATCTAGACATCACCGGGGCATATGACAACGTTAATCAGGAAATTTTGTGGGATATATTGAAGGCAGTGGGCATAGGTGACGACTGTATACAGCTTTTGACGGAAATATACCGAGAAAATACAGTTTGTGTAGAATGGGAATGAATAAGCAGCAAGGACAGCGTTGACATTAGCAAGGGGCTGAGACAGGGATGTCCTTTGTCCCCGCTGTTATTCATGCTGTACATGGTGAGGATGGAAAAAGCGCTAGAAGGTAGCAACATTGGATTTAATTTGTAACACAAACAGGCCGGCGCGATGGTTCAGTAGAAGCTTCCAGGTCTATTTTACGCTGACGATATTGTCTTATTTGCGGACAGTCAAGATGATATAGAGCGGCTGGCAGATATATGCGGAAGGGAAGGCGAGGCTCTAGGACTAGGTTTTAGTGCAACAAAATGTGGATTGATGGTATTCAATGATCACGAAGACCATGCGGTCTTAATACAGGGCCAAGAAATACCGAGGGTAAGCGAGTACAAGTACCTCGGAGTGTGGGTAAATGAGGGGGATAGATATATGGAGGTACAAGAGAAAGCATCGGTAATAAAGGGAAAGAGGAATGCTGCAATCATGAAGCACAGAGCGTTATGGGGATACAATAGGTACGAGGTGCTTCGAGGGCTGTGGAAGGGTGTGATGGTTCCGGGGCTTACATTTGGGAACTCAGTGGTGTGCATGAAGTCAGAGGTGCAATCAGGAATGGATGTAAATCAAAGGACTGTGGGACGCCTCGCGTTGGGCGCTCACGGGAAGACGACAAATGAGGCTGTAAAGGGTGATATGGGATGGACGGGTTTTGAAGTAAGGGAAGCTCAGAGCAAAATTAGATTTGAAGAGAGGCTGAGGAAAATGAAGGAGAGTAGATGGGCAGGGAAGGTTTTCAGGTATTTGTATAGAAAAAGCGTCGACACGCAGTGGAGAAAAAGAACTAGGAGGCTCACCAGTAAATATAGGGCTAGCAGTGTGGGCGACAAGGCAACAAGGAGCATTAAGCGAAAAGTCAGAGAGGCGGAGAGGACTTATTGGATGACAGCGATGGAAAAGAAGCCGGCTCTCAGTGACTACCGAAAGGGAAAAAAACGAAATAAGGAGGGAGAGGTTTTATGATAATTCAAGGGGAAGCGCTTTACTGTTTGAAGCAATGTCGGGTTACCTTAGAACGCGTAGCTATAAAGCGAGATTCTGTAACGAAGAAGAACAATGTACATGCTGTGGGGGGAACTAAGGAAACGATGGAACATGTACTGATTGAATGTGGCGATATCCACCCAGATATACGTGTGGGCACGAGTCTACATGAAGACTTGGGTTTTAGGGACAACAACGGAAAGCTGAACACGTCCGCGATAGAAATAAGTAAGAGACGGTTAGAGTATTGGTGGCAGAAAAGTAGAGATAAAGGACAAAAATGAAGAATGGGAAAAATAAGGTCATTCTGCCTTAAGAGGCAGAGAGATGGACCGAGAATTTATATTTTTCTTTGCTATAATAACATAGATTTAATCATTGTAGATAAGGCATTAGGCCAACACAAAAAGAAAGTTTTTTCGAGCCTGGTGGCAGACATGTCACCGCCCCGTTATAAAGGGGACGCTCATAGCATCCATCCATCCATCCATCCAGCACCGGTTCAGCAAGTGCAGGTGCAGCCGCGACACTACTGCGCAGCGGCTACCGCCAAAACGAAGACGCAAGTGCAGGCCGTGTTGTCCAACGCGGCGTGTATCGATGGTGTTGTTTACCAAAACACTGCCGCGATAGCTGTCTTCTTAGCTGCCGTATATAAAACTTCTCGACAGCGACGACGATTCCGACAACGGCGACCCGTAGTAACTCCGGTGGTTGTGTTTTAATTGGTCGCCTGCTCGTTGGTACGTGAAGATGCCAATCGTGTTCCCCGATACGGGAACGTCACCGTAAGGTTCCATGAGTGTGAGTTCAAGAGACTGTTCAGACTGTCTAGAACCACGTTTAATTGCTCAGTGGTAAATTCCGCTGGTTTCGGCCTTAAAGTTCGTGCGAGGCTGTAGAGCTAGCGAAAAATCTCCGGGGTACTTTGACCGACGTTTTTCAGACAACTTCACGTAAAATTTCACCTATCCATGAAAGTACGCTCGCTTTGTGTTCAACACCTTTTATTGACAGCGCCACTTTTCTTCACGCTATTCTAGAGAACAAATGTGACAATTGTTTGAAACCATTAAGATACGTACACAAGCTCTCATGGTGAATACATTTTTAAACTCAGCAGTTTTTTCTTGAAGACTTTCTATCGCACATAGGCTTCACGCTTTGGCAAAGACGAAGTGAGAGCACCGCTCGCGCCTCGAGCCACATATATTTATTACCAACCTTTTTCTTTTCTAGGATTCTTATTGCCGTCAACCACGGTGGATTTTTCTGCTCATGAGCCATGTAATAAGATTCACCTTAGTAGCTGCAGAAAAGACGCGCCCGCTGCACGCACGCCCTGAACAAGAACACGCAGCCAACGCAGCGTCGTCTGCTCTAAGCTTGGGAGGAGGAAGGGGCGCACGCCATGCTGCACTTCTTTGCACCTCCTCTTGAGCGAGTGCAGGCCGGCAGAGAACTCGTGCAGAACTACGCTTGCAGCTAGACAAAACGAGGGAGCTAGTGCAGAGCGCGCGCGCGGCACCGGCAAATCGAGGAGGGAGGTGCTGCACCCGTTGAACTGGTTCCGCCGGTGCAGCCAAAACGAAGAGACCTTATGAATCACGGGTGTAGGCGGCCGCGGCGCCTCCTTCAAAAGCAGGGGAGCGGGCAGAGAACGAAACATTCAGCAAAGCCAGGAAACCCCCATTCATCCTATGGTTCGGAGCTCGTCGATAATACATACTGAGACATATTTTAGAAAGTCAGGCGACAGAATCGTTACAAAGGGTTGTCCCATGCTCGCGTGAACGACGAGGCCTATTCGCAATGCCCATAGACGTCAGACTATGGAGTTTTGCAGACACGTAACGCCACCTGTCGGAGCAGTTTTGGGTAGTGCAAAGTCCGGCTCCCTTGCACAGTTTGCTGTGCAACCGGGTGCAACTAGCGAGTTGGAAACAACGATTAACCTAAATGTTTGGTGTGTTGGCGCGTTGAACACTCAGAAAAAAGAGCTACGAATTTATCTCCGCTAGTCGGACGCGCAACCGAACCGCCATGAAGTGCGTTCCAGAACGACGGCGAAAACAAGAGCAGACGCAACAGCTCCGCGCGCAACGAAGAAAGGCTTCAGTCGAAGCTACTCTTGCGTTGTAAACTGCCACGGACGTAAAGGACTTGTTTTACCAATTTCTGTAGCTGTTGCACGAATCAGAACAGCGTGAGCTCTAGATACGGGTCGTTACGAACGTGCTGGGCAAGCGAATTACTCGCGTTCTCCACAGCCGGTCGCATGAGAAAGTGTGATAATGTCGGTCTCATGTTAGTGTTTTGAGTAGCCTTGACGTATAACTGTGGTAACCTTGACTATGAAGCTCAGCAGAGCCTCAGACCGCGGTGCGCGCCGTGCAGCAGTTAAATGCAGACTGGTGAAGCGCGCGATAATCATCGCGCACTCCGCGACCACCCGCACATACGCATTGAAAGTTCATAATTCCGGCTAGCAAATGCTAACACGTGCGTCATACAAGTAAATCGCAAAATTTTGGCCGTGACCACCGTCAGGTTTTTCTTACCCGTGGTCTCCGCGATTGCCGGAGCTATCTCGGAGGCCACGGTTTTGCCTTTCGTTGTACACCGAGAAAGTGGACACGAACGTATCCCCATTTGCAGTATATACAAACGGAAGACAACCGTCAACAGTACATTCGAGGATGCGTAATAGAACAGTTCGACGCACAGGAAGCTAGAGATGGATGGAGAATGCAACTTCAAAGGCGAAAATCGCCGGGACCATTCATGCCTGATAAAGCGAGCTTTGTACCACTGATCGTAAGAAACATTGCTCGTGTACGTAGTTCATCGCTTTGACATTATGTATATGCCCAAATTTAACGCATTTAGGCGTTGTAGAACGCACGTCGGAGTGCCTTGAACTCGATGTCATGCGATGCTCGCTTGCGCTTGCGAGTTGCAGCACGCCGAAATAGCTGAAACATCTTTTGCATTGTAGCCGCACTTCGCTTTGATGAGCTTCCTACTTTTCTGAAGCGAGGGTGGATTGACGGAAGAAGCTTTCCAGGTCCTTGATTTTCAGGAAACAGCCCTCAACCCGAGCGAAAGAGGGGGGGGTTCTATAGTGGCCTACGCACATTCGCTTGCGGACGGCTCTCTTTGCATACTCATGCAGTTATTGCCAGGGCGGCGATGAGAGCGCTGGTGGCGGCGTTTTTCGCAGCGCCGCCTGGGCAGAGTCTGACGTCTATAGACTGTCCGCCACCAAGCGGAATTCAGGAGCGTCCTCTCAAGGATGGTTAATAGGCGACGCAATGGCAACTCTACGCAGTCGCTCCCTTGTTCGGCGGTGCTAGCCTGAGTGATAACGCGTTAGCAAGAAACGAACGCTACGACTTTGCATGTTTCCTGCATCAGTGAACAAACCGGGCCGTCCATGACACGATAAATCTGATTCGTTCTGGTGAGACGCGAAGTGAATACTCGCGCTTTCAGTGATAGCCCGCAGCGTACACACATCAGATTCGCGAGGTTTTCTGTAGCCACGTACGTAGGTTAGTTAAATTTTATCGTCTGACCTTTCCAGTTGAAACTCACCTCGTTTTACTTGCATATAGCATTCGTCAGTGCTTTAGTAGTGCATGAATCCCATAACATAGTACGCGGCAAGTAGCGCAGGCAGCGCAGGCTCGCGAGCAATCTCAAATTGGCCAGCGCTGCGCCGCATGTTTTTGTACGTTTGTTGAGGTGGCAGAATACTGCAAGCGATTTGCTTGTTGACCGGTTTGAGAGCAAAATGTTCTCCACGCCCAGTTAACGTGGTGACGCGGAGTGGTCAAAGTCGTTCGGCGGAGGAAATTCTTCAGATTGCTTTCAGCAGTGAAGTTGAAAGAAACCATCTTGACGACGAGGATTCTTCACTGGACGTGGAAGGCTGTGAAAGCACCGAGAGTGACAGCGACGATGGACGATCAGCTGCTAACTCTCGAGGAGCGAGTTGCACTTCACGTCCCCTCGTGCGTTAATGTTTTTAAATGCGAAGCATTTCTTAGCGAACTTCGGCGACTTTGAGCGTATCTATCTATCTATCTATCTATCTAGCCGCCTACGACTTTGGGCTCTCCTGGCCATATCGTTCATGGGATTTATACCAAATTTGGTATGGCATAACATGACTGTATGACTAACATGAATGACTGGTCATATCATGAAAATCATGACTAACTTGTCATGAAAAGTATGATTTACACGCGATGGCCATAGTGCTCTTGAGGCCGTTTCCTTAATATGATATATCCAAAAAATTGGTACGATGCGACATTTCTGCATGAGCAACATAAATGACAGGTGGTAATATGAAAATCATGACCTGCATGTCATGTACAACATGATTTACATGCCACGCTCATGGCGCGCTGACGGCCGTTTCACTAGCTTGATACACACCAAATTTGGTATTGCGTGACTTGACTGTATGACGAACATAAATCCCAAGTGGTTATATGGAAATCATGACATTTCATGTGCAACATGACTTGCATGCCACGCTCATGACGCTCTCGGGGCCGTTTCGTTAGCTTAATATGCACCAAATTTGGTATTGCGGGACGTGACTGTATGGCGAGCATAAATGACAAGTGGTAATATGGAAACCATGACATGTCATGTGAAACATGACTTGCATGCTACGCTCATGGCACTCCCGGGGCCGTTTCGCCAGCTTGATATACACCAAATTTGGTATTGCGTCACGTGACCGTATGACGAACATAAATGCCAAGTGGTCATATGGAAATCATAAAATACATGTCATGAGTCACATGACTTGCATGCCACGCTCATGACACTCTCGTGGCCGTTTCGCCAGCTTTATATACACGAAATTTTAATGCGAAGGCGTTTAATGTATCATGACCACGTGCGTTCGTCCGGTCGTCCGTCGGTCCCTCCAGCCGTGCCCTGGCACGGTGCCAAGTGGGCGCCGGGGCGCGCAAACGGACGCCGGTCGCGCCGGACTCTACAGTGCTCGCGCTTTGCTTGCGTAGTGTCGCTGGGCCCAGCGTCTCTAATCATGCAAGGAAGGAGACGCGCGCATCACGTTCCATTCTTACCGACCCCGTCTCAGTGGGTACAGGCGTTCGAGGGGACACACTTTGGAATTGACAAAGTGTCCGTCAATTTAAACGCTGGAACGCGGATGGCGTCTGCATGATGCGCAGAGCGCGAGAATACGAACGCATGCGAAACGGTGGCAGATTGCTCTGGCGTCTCGGTGCGATTCAAGTTAAGAAATTTAGCGAACGTAAGTGGCAGGTGGTAACACGAAAATCTTGGCATGCATGTCATCTACAATGCCATTTACATGCCACGCTCATGGTGCTCTTGCGTCCACTTCGCTAGCTTGATATAGGCCAAAATTTGTATTGTGGGACGTGACTGTATGAAGAACACAAATGACAGGTCCTAACATATAAATAATGACATGCATATTATGTACAGCATGATTTGCTCCTTGCTGACTGCTTCGCATCATATCGATTCCCACAGTGCGTGGGATCTGCCGGTTTTTTCAAGCTCGTAAGTCACTATGATTGTATTTAATGCATAATATCCTTCAGAGAGATCAAAATAAACGTTTGCTAAATGCCGCGAGCACGCTCGAGCTCGAACAGCGAAGCGAAATGGTTGGAGCGATGAAATGTGCAGCCGCGGCCACAATCCGCGCCTTTCGGCTAACTTCTACTGTACATCACTGGTACCTTCCGAACGGCATTGTTCGACGAATTTTTGCAACGTTGAAGAATTCGACGTTGCGAAAGCATACGTGTGTAACTCTTTTCGATATTCGTGCTTCGATCGTGCTGATCGAACCTGCAACGTCCGAGTGGGAGTGAATTGCGTACACTGTAAACGCAAACTAGCCCGAATTGGGTGTTTTAAGGGCTTAATACTGCCTTCATTTGGGACCGTACTCCCTTAGGGGGTATTAAGATCGGTGTAATAAACCTCTCCCTTTTGCTGCGGTGTAATAAAGTTCTGCGTCCACAATTTTACTTCCCTGAGAAATTATGGGGATAAAAGGTGGAAGAAAGGAGGTAAATTCATGATCTGACGCCATTTTGTCAAATGGAGTTCAAGGACAGAAAACTCCTATTTCACTTTCTCGCGCATATCTTCCCTTTATTTTATCCGAAGCTATAGTGCCTTCAGTGCTGGCGTGCATGTATGCAACTGCGCGGGCGAATGAAGTGTTTCTCAAAGTGCTTAATAAATTCACGAACGTGCTAATCAACGATTTCTTCGTCTCGTCGATTGATGCACATTGTTGTACGGAATGCACTCTACCGCTGGGCTCGGGTTCACGATGCATTTCGACCACAGAATGACTTCGCTTATGTTGTTTTACCATCAAATCGAAGTTAAACTAAAAGTAGGAGCGTGTACACCCTCGATGTGGCCTATCGGCACCGCATGCACACTCAGTATACCCTTTTGGATGACGAATTGGGCACAGGCGGCGTGCCTCAACGCACGGAAGAAGATCCGGTGTTGAAAAAACCCGGCGAAAAAAAAGAAAAAAGAGAAACGAAAGAAAAAACGCGACTCTCCTCAAGCGACTGCTCTGAAAGGGAAGCAGCGAAAAAACACGCCCTTCGACCTTCGAACGGCGGCGATAAGAGAGGAACCATCGCACGCATGCGCGCGCGGAGGGGAAAAAAGAAAGCAAAAAGAAAGAAACGCGAGAAGAGAGTCGCGAGAAACGCGAGAAGTTCCGAAATGACAGCGGATGCTACCGCAGGCTTGCCCCTGCGGCGCGCGTGAGTGATAGTGAAGCGAAGCCGTCATGGGATAACGTCGGTTTTGTGAAGGACGCCTTTCAACTACCCTGCTATGCGTCGATCATGTGTGCACATTTCATGCCGGCAGCATTCGTGTGTTCTCGTCGCGGGACGTGAAATGTGTGGTTTGACGACAGTGCAACATGCACTGCGTGTGCAATGGTGTGGCAATGGCCAGGTGACTCAAGCGAGCAGCAGCTGATGGGCGGGCCGCGTTCGCGGCACATTCAGGAACACAAATGGTACGTAATACTTTTGTTTCCTCTGTTTGCGTGACTTTGTCGCTTGGGCAGCAGTAGGTGCTGTTCTGCACAATGCGTCGCGTCAAAAGTGAAATGAAAAGCGAAAAAAAAAGGCCATTAAGCTCACATAACAACGATGTGTGATACGTGTTCCGAATTGGCTGACCGCTTGGCGTGGCCAGGCAATTCAAGCGAGTGCGCCTTAAAACTAAATGTTTGTACGACATAATTTCCTTGCTTGCGATAAAGCACGAATGAAGCAGTGCTTCCAGGGAGTATACACTTAAGCAACAACAACAACAACAACAAAAAAAAAAGACAGCTGTTATGACGCTGTCATGTGGTAAAACGTGCATTAAGGCCAGATTTCTTTTCATTCTGTTCTCACGCGCAGATTATGAGCAAGTAAGAATACTTTTTGACGACAATTTTGCATTGGGCACTTTGTCCGTCTGCTACACAAAAAGTTAAATTGCATATCACGGCGCATTGACATCATGAGCTTGTATATATTTAGCTAGAAAGAACAAGTCATGTTAATGACACATTATGATGCCATATGATGTGTAAGACATGTGCTTAGTTACAGTGTGTTTGCTGAAGCACATGTATTTTATGGTATGGTCACTTCATTAGTCACATATCAGCACTAGAACTTGCCAAGGTTACATGTGCATATTTATGGAATTTAGGAGATGTGTCACTTGTGCAAGGCTAATTTAATCACATTGATATAAGTCAGTTGAATCTGTTGAACATCGTTCTTGAATCACCTTGTTCCTTCCCTCTGGTTATATTGTTTTACTTTTCGTTGCCATAGTGTTTATGATCAGCACACAACATTCTGACTGTTGACACAATTTCTGACAAGGTAAACAGGCTGGTAATTTGTCCACGTCTTCTATTGTCGTCATTACAAGTGCACTGTTTAATTTTGCCATGAATCAATACCAAGTCACCCAATCTTCAGTCCTAAACAGAACAGCTGTGGTTGATGAAGAAGCTAGTGTTCCATGTGTTGTAAGTGATAACTGTTGGTGCGTAACGTCCCAAAACCACCATATGATTATGAGAGACGCCGTAGTGGAGGGCTTCGGAAACTTAGACCGCCTGGGGCTCTTTAACACACACCTAAAGCTAAGTACGTGGGCCTCAAGCAGTTACGCCTCCATTGAAATGCGTTTAACTCCAAGGTTAATCATACTAAAATTTGCACCACTTTACATTACAATGCTAACTTCACTGACAGCTAGAACTACTCGAATGATGGTACACAGGAAAAACGTACACTTCTGGTGCTGTTTCGCATTTCATTACAGTTGTGTACTTTTTGCTCCCTGTACTTTAAGTGAAAAGTTCACAAGAAACTACTTAGCAGCATCTCACTATTGCATTTGTTTTGTGTTCTGTTTTAAAGGTCTGCAATAGTATAGTCAAGTGTGAGTCTTTGCCAAGACATTCATATTTCTTGATATGGAAAGCTTAATGGACTTCTTTTCTATTATTTTCAGGAAGACATTTCTGGCAAAGCTGCAAGAGTTGCTCACCCACTTGTTTGTGTACAAGACACTGTATTGTGGGAACACTCCCCTGTGCCTCACTCTACACTAACGAGTACCTGAAGTGTAATGCAATTCACAGAAAGATATACACACTTAGTGCGAAAAAAATTACAAAAATAAAGAACCATGCACTCACAGAATGAGTATGAACGTGACTAAAAACGCCATACATGTGTTAAATTTCAGTTGCTAGTACTGCGTTGTCCTGTTCCCTTCATTTCTATTTCTATGTGTGTTGCTATTTTGTTTTCACACTTTAACTATGAACTCAATTCCTGACTGCTTTACAGGCTCTGTAGATTCGTGGTCAAATTCTATTCAACCACATGGTATAGCAAGCCCTAGGATCCAATATGCCAAGCGACCAGCCACTACTTGTAGGAAATTTTTAATTTTAGGCATGTGATTGCCTAATTTCAAGTTGACTTTGCAGCCATGGTAGTGGTATTAACTTTCAATGTGGTAATTATGTGCAAGCCATGAAGTGAGGAATTAAAGATGAAGAACTTTTTAGGTTGCAGATGACAGTGGCTGGCATGGGAATATTGTAAACATAGCTGTAGTAATTATGTATAATAGAAGTATTCGTATATTGCAGTTGTGTGATAATGGCGACAAATTCCCAAGTATATTTCTACAAAACTGTGTTCATTTTCAGATATTTGTGAGTAAGTATGTGCAGCCATATATGAATGCAATGTTGTCATTTTCCTGGTATGGCTGAACGCCTTTACAAATTTTGGTAAGTGGATTTACAATCAACACCACAGGTCTATTTTGTACTTTTCTGTAGAAAACAGAACTGTATGATGATGTGTGACATGTTTTGATGCCATAGGGCAAACCAATTCAATTGAAATCTACAACATGCCTCCCTGCATGGTTGCATATTTCTTAAAAGTAATGCTAGCCTTATTGTACTAACTTAGTTGCCTTCATGTGCAGGCTGACACCAAGTTCCTTGTAGATCCCATTTCTCTCGATTGTGTTTACACACTAGCACTGTGAAGTGCACATGTCAGTGTGCATTATGACGAGATTTGCCACACTACTTTCATCTTGCTTTACTGTTGTGAATTATAAATAGTGCTTGGGCTGTACTGTATACGTTCTTAGTGTTTTGTATAGACGTCAGACTCTGGAGTTTTGCAGACACTTAGCGCCACCTGTCGGAGCAGTTTTGGGTAGTGCAAAGTCCGGCTCCCTTGCATAGTTTGCTGCGCAACCAGGTGCAACTAGCGAGTTGGAAACAACGATTAACCTAAATGTTTGGTGTGTTGGCGCGTTGAACACTCAGAAAAAGAGCTACGAATTTCTCTCCGCTAGTCGGAAGCGCAACCGAACCGCCATGAAGTGCGTGCCAGAACGACGGCGAAAGCAAGAGCAGACGCAACAGCTCCGCACGCTACGAAGAAAGGTCAGAAAGGCTTCAGTCGACGCTACTGTTGCGTTGTGAATTGCCACGGACGTAAATGACTTCAGTTTTACCGATTTCCGTAGCTGTTGCACGAAGCAGAACGGCGAGAGCTCTGGATACGGGCCGTTGCGAACGTGTTGGGTAAGCGAATGACTCGTGTTCACCACGGCCGGTCGCATGGAAAGTGTGATAACGTGGGTCTCATGTTAGTGTTTTTGAGTAGCCTTGACGTAGAAGCGTGGTATCATTGACTATTAAGCTCAGCCCAGACCGCGGTGCGCGCCGTGCAGCAGTTAAATGCAGACTGGTGAAGCGCGCGATAAACATCGCGCACTCCGCGACCACCCATAATCTGAACTGGTCGTCATCACACAGCATCGCGCACGTACGCATTGAAGGTTCAGAGTTCCGGCGTTCACTAGCAAATGCTAACACGTGCGTCATACAAGCTAATCGCAAAATGTTATTCGTGACCACCACCAGGTTTTTCTTGCCCGTGGTCTCCGCGATTGCCGGAGCTATCTCGGAGGCCTCGGTTATGCATTTCGTTGTACAACGAGAAAGTGGACACGCACGTATCCCCATTTGCAGTATATACAAACGGAAGACAACCGTCAAGTACATTCGAGGATGCGTAATAAAACAGTTCGACGCACTGGAAGCGAGAAATGGATGGAGAATGCAACTGCAAAGGCGAAAATCGCCGCGACCATTCGTGCCTGATAAAGCGAGCTTTGTACCACTGATCGTAAGAAACATTGCTCGTGTACGTACTTCATCGCTTTGACATTATGTATAGGCCCAAATTTAACGCAATTAGGGGTTAGAGAACGCACGTCAGAGTGTCTCGAACTCGATGTCATGCGATGCTCGCTTGCGCTTGCGAGTTCGGCACGCCGAAATATCTGAAACATCTTTTTGCATTGTAGCCGCAGTTCACTTTGATGAGCTTCCTAGTTTTCTGAAGCTAGGGTGGATTGACGGAAGAAGCTTTCCAGGTCCTTGATTATTAGGGAAACAGCCCTCAACACGAGCGAAAGAGGAGGGTTCTATAGTGGCCTATGCACATTCGCTTGCGGACGGCTCTCTTTGCACTACCCAGTTATGGCCAGGGCGGCGATGAGAGCGCTGGTGGCGGCGTTTTTCGCAGCGCCGCCTGGGCAGAGTCTGACGTCTATTGGGTGTAGGTTCTGTGCAGGAAAATGGAAATATACATATGCTTACACTGACATGAGAACTGCTACTGTTTTGATTTCAATAAAATATTGCGAACAATGTTTTTCTTATCATTCTTACGCAGCTGTTTCGTTGAAGAAGACGGCAATACTACATTTTTTTATTCTTGCTACATCATCTGTGCAAGACGAGTGCCACATAGACATGGACTTTCACAAGGGCGAAGTGCATGTGCATTAACTTTTTTATTTAACGGGAGACCTGTCACCGCTAATTTGTGGTGGTTGTACTTGACATTGGGGCATGCTTACGCATTCACTTTAATGCATTTGTGTGATGTTTAAGAATGAAGGTTAATTAGTAAGATTGTAGGTGGCAAGATTGTAGGTAGTCTCCGAGTGTGAAAGCGACTAAATACTGAATTTGAGTCAGAGAATCACTGTGTGCCCCGCGAAAGTGCGAGTTGCGAATAAGTGCTAATTGTGAATGTAGATTATCGTTCAGCTACTCTGAAGGCGCTGCTGCACCTGCGTTTGGCTCGCGAGAGTACGCGCGCAATAAATGCACTTAGTGTAGGCGCGTTACAATGTCATTGTAACTCGGGCATCTACATAGGCGTGCACACGGGGAGGGGGGGGAGTCTGCCCCGTGAATTGACTTAATAGGGAGGGTGGGCGCAGTGGGGGCATGCCCCCACACTCAAGGATGTTCACACTGCCACCAGTGGGGGCATGCCCCCCACACTCAAGGATGTTCGAACACCCCCCCCCCCTACCTCGCCTTCTCCTACCCTGCATGGTACCACCAGTGAGACTAGAGACTGACCAGTTAAAGGGTGCTCCCTTCCTTCAACAAACGAAACGCAATTTTCTGGAGGCCTGTGACTTCTGGTACATTATTTGTCGGTGCTTTGTGTGCGTAAAGAGCAGTGCCTGTTTTCCTCTGGTTCAACATATCCTCCATCCTGAAGTGGTTCTCAAGGAAGCGAAGGCTAGCGCTCAATTCTGCAGCCCTTGCAGGAGCGCGTCTCAGCGCCACGACTTTAGGATGCCTCTCGTTCTCTCCCTCTTTCTTTGTTCCTGTCCAAGCCCACGAAAAGCAATCAGATAAAAAAGGTCGGTGTAAGCATAATGCCATATAAGCACGATTTTAATCATGAACCTGCTCACGAGCGCAGCCAGAATCTTTTTTTTTTTGGGGGGGGGGGGGGTTGGCCTCCCTTTATCTATGTTCTTGCGAGTGTTTGTATGGGCACGCATATACACATACAAAGTGTATTAATTTCAGGGCGGGGTGGGGGGAAATGAACCCCCGAACCTCCTACTAGCTTCGTCACTGAACTTATCGCTTGAAATGGTCGTTTTCTTCCAGTTCGGCCCAGCCCACCTTGGTTCTTCCCCACGTAATGACCGGCGAAAAAAATCGAAAAGGGAAAGGTCGGCCTACGGTCTTGTTGATTAAGGGCTGCTATCGAGAAGGTCTTTACCAACTCATCAGGCAGGCAGACGCCGGGACGAATTGACGATTGGAAAAAGAAAAAAGAGTTCAATATAGGATTTCTTGCAAGTTTCCTTGCTTATTGTTTTTCAACCAGAAAGTCGTTGAGAAACTACTCTCTTTTTCAAAAATCCGTTACCCCTCCTCATTTGTTCTCTGTGTATCGGTACTTTCCCAATGACATGTTGCCCGATCAGCGTGTGTAGGATGGGGATTGACTATATGACATTCCCAAAGTAATTTTTCAAAATTTCAGAAAACTTGGAGGTGTGGACGTCTTCACTGCAAGGAGAAAGTGTCACTTGTGAACTCACTGTTGCTCACCAAATTAACGTTCGCGTTCCTACTAGGCAGACAAAGTCGCCCTCTCGGAAATGCTTGCTGGAGACACCTGCGCCGGACTTCGGTTCATTGCCCTTTCTAAGCTTTATGAGCCATGCATAGCGATGTTCGTTATCCTTGAGGTAAAACTAAATATGAAATTAGACCCTGCTCCTTTTCATGCGTGGTGCACTAATGGTGCACACGGCACCAGAGCAGCATGTCACCGCAAAAATTGGTCACGCTTTCCAAGCTCTTGTTTCAAGATGCCAGTGGAGATGAAGTAGTTGGGAAATTAGGATTGAAGTGGGAAGCTCAAAGAAAAAAAAACGCGCTCGGGCCGCCAGCTTCCCGTCGTCTGGGGCAAGGTTCCGTGAAGCAAGGTGGCATCACGATCCAACTTAGCACGTCACAACGACTGACAGGGGTGGGGCTCGTGCGCAATACCACTAAAGAGATACAGGAAGTAGAACTGTAATGGCAAACGACCTTATTATGATCACATTCATGTCTATTACTGTGAGCTGAGCTTTAGCAAGCGAGAAAATAGCTGTAAACTGAGGGATGTATATATTTACTAACGCCCCTTCAACTTTCTTGTAGAGATCACAAACGCATTCCGGCCGTGATTCAAGAGCTATTCATCGTGATACCCTCATCACTAGTTTTTTTTGCTTCTGCCTGTGAGCGCGGTGGTAATGGCGGCTGCCAGGTGTGTAGTTTTACCCAGCGATGTTGACATCGTTTATACGAGTGAGCTTCGTAGTGATTGAGCGTCGGATTTCACACGTGCTCAACCCCTGTTCCGCAGAGAACTATAGGGCTTCGATGGTTTTGATCACATGGTATATTTCTCTTCACTGGCACCTGCCCTTCGGATGCTCTGCGTGGCCTTGCTCTCGCTGCTGTGCCTCGCCTCTCTTCACTGCACAGAGCCTCTGCTACAGTCCTCCCAAAGGAAATCGCCATTTATGAAAACACGAGATGAAACACGCTTCTACATAAACACTATTCGGCAAGTGGACGCCTCGCATGCTGTCGACGGAAACGAGGCTTCGCTTTCCGTCGGTTGCTGCCAGACATCGTACGCAGAAAGAGCTGCCGCGAGAGCACGGGGGGTCATTTCAGATACTCTGAAATGCAATCCTGTTTCTATGGCGAGATCTTAGTTGCGAGGTTCAAAGTCTGCAGCCACATTCATCGCGGCAATCACGAAAGCTGCGACCATGCAGCGGCCATTTGTTCACGTGGTGACGTAACGTGACGTATATATATATATATATATATATATATATATATATATATATATATATATATATATATATATATATATATATACATATATATATATATATACATATATATATATATACATATATATACTGTGAGCATTGTTCATACCCTTCATCACCTCTCTGGCCCGGGTTGTGGGGCTGAGGCTTGACGAATAAAAAGAAGTGTCTTGCAGCCTAAACGTTGCCTTACAAGTGGTGGGTTGTGCTGTCCGGTCCCTCAATCCTCTCGCTCTACCGGTGCCTCTACGACTCCCACTCCAATACACCCCTGGAGCTCCGTTCCGGACGCCGTTTGTGCCAACAGACCTCGGCAATGTCACAAGGCGAAAGCTCTAACGCTGGCGCATCCTCGACACTTGCGCCGATGGGAACCCCTTCCTGCTTGGTAACCACCCCTCAGAAGGATCCGCCAGTGTTCGCTGGACTTCGTGGAGACGATGTTGACGACTGGTTGGAGCAGTACGACCGCGTGGGTGCACTCAACCACTGGGACGACCCTGCCAAACTCGCTCGCGTCGCCTTCTACCTGACTGGTGTAGCAAAGACTTGGTTTTTTCAACCACGAGCTGGACTTCGTAGACTGGACCGCCTTTAAACACCAGCTACGACAGATTTTCGCAAACCCTTCCATCCGGTCAGACATCGCGAAAAAGAAGTTAGCGGAGCGTGTACAGCAAACCGGTGAGTCGTACACTTCTTACATAGAAGATGTCCTCGCCCTTTGCCGGCGCGCGAACAACTCAATGACCGAGACTGACAGAGTGCGTCACCTGCTCAAAGGCATTGGGGCTGCGGCATTCAGCGCCCTTGTAGTGAAGAACCCCACTACAGTTTCCGAAGTCATCGCCACGTGTCAGCGCCTTGAGGAGCTCCATCTGCTACGCTTGCAGCCTGACACATCTCATGTTAGCGCAACAAATGACAGTGACCTACGAGCGTTGATTAGGTCGATCATACGCGAGGAACTTCAAGCACAAGCTACCGCTAGCCCTTTTGAGCTCCGTACGACGTCTCCTGGCAGCAGCCTCCGCAACATCATCAGGGAAGAGCTGGTTGCCATGATATGTGCGGAAACTCCCAGGCGTGACCCTGTGCCGACGCCGACTTACGCTCAGGTTGCGGCCCTCGCATCTACTCAACAGCAACCACCGTACGCGCCCACAATGCACGAGTCGGTGAACGTTTTGCCACCACGAACGTCGCTTCCGCCTCCGAACGCATGGCGCCCACCTCGCCCAGTTTGCTACTATTGTGGAATCCGTGGCCATATTTCCAGGTTTTGCCGACGCCGTCAACAGGACGAGAGACGAGGTTATGACTACTACGAAAGAGACGAGTTTCGTTCAGCGGTTCCACAACACGGTCACTCCTACCAACGCTACGAACGTCGCTCACCATCTCCGCAGAGCCTCGACGAAGCCGGTGGTTCCCGTTTCTCACGTCGCCGCTCTCCGTCACCGATGCGCCGCTCCACTTCTCCCCTTCGACCAGCTACTTCGACCACCCCGGGCCATCGCCCGGAAAACTAAATAGTGCAGCTTCGGGAGGGAAAGCTGCATCTTTCGGACTAAGTGAAACTCCTCCGCAGCGGCCCTCAAATGTACTGTTAGTTTGTGTTGAAGGTGTATGGACCCAAGCATTGGTAGACACGGGTGCAGCGCTCTGCGTCATTAGTATTGAACTGTGCGCTCGCTTACGAAAAGTAAAAACGCCTTATACTGGACCTCCCCTTCGGTGTGCAAATGTAGTTCTTGTTCAGCCCATCGGTGTGTGCACAGTGCGAGTTTTCATCGACGGCATACTTCATCACATTCAGGCTCTCGTTCTGCCGTCATGTACCCACGCACTTATTTTAGGATGGGACTTTCTGTCTTCAGCATCGGCCGTGATATCCTGTCGTCAGCGAGTCGTTCATATGGCGGACACGGAATTTGCATCTGATGACGACGCTCGCAAACTACATTTCGTCACGGCGGCCGATTGTACCATTCAACCTGGCGACGAGAATGCTCTCACGTTGACGTCCGATACAATCGTTAATGGTGATGTGTTTCTCGCTCCATACGATCGGTGGCTGTCCGGTGGGATTGTAATTGCGCCCAGCTTGGTCAGGTTTCATGACAGCAGAGCGTTGGTCACTGCACGTAACACTACATCTCGGCCACTTGTTCTCTCCCAAGGTACCGTGGTGGCCTGCTTTGCTGACACCCAACCTCTTGCCTTGATGCCTCTTCACACAGATGTACCACTGTCGCCAACTACTAATGATGACCATGCGACGACCACAGCTTTAACTGCCACCATCAATCCTGACCTCCCTGCGGCGCATAAGGAAGCTCTCTTAGCACTACTTCGAAAACACAGTGCTTCTTTTGACGTCCGCTCCAAGCTTTTGGGGCGCACTTGCGTCGCAGTGCACCGCATCGAAACCGAGGGCAATTCGATTGTACGCCGCCGCCCATACCGCGTATCATCCGCAGAGCGCAAGATCATCGAAGACAACGTCACTGACATGCTGAAACGCGACATCATTCGGCCATCGTCCAGTCCTTGGTCTTCGCCTGTTGTGCTGGTCCGGAAAAAGGACGGCTCGGTACGATTTTGTGTCGATTATCGAGCGCTTAGTAAGATCACGCGCAAAGACGTATATCCGATGCCGCGAATTGACGACGCCTTGGACTCACTTCAGGGCGCTGAATATTTCTCAAGTCTCGATCTCCGCTCAGGGTATTGGCAAATACCTATGCATGAAGCGGACAAGGACAAGACGGCCTTTGCAACACCCGATGGCCTCTATGAGTTTAACGTAATGCCCTTCGGTTTATGCAACGCTCCGGCAACGTTTGAGCGTATGATAGACACAGTTCTTCGTGGCCTTAAGTGGAAAACCTGCTTATGTTATCTGGATGATATCGTCATTTTTTCTTCCACTTTCCGTCAGCATCTTGAGCGGTTGGACGAAGTTTTGACGTGCATTTCTAACGCCGGGCTGCAACTGAATACGAAAAAGTGTCATTTCGCCAGAAAGAACATCATAGTGTTGGGCCACCTTGTTAGTAGAGAGGGTGTTCGCCCAGATCCTGACAAGGTAGCTGCTGTGACTCGCTTCCCTCGTCCTGAAAATCAAAAGCAATTACGAAGTTTCCTAGGCCTGGCGTCTTATTTTCGCCGTTTCATCCGCGACTTCGCCTCTATCGCGTCGCCACTGCACAAGCTGCTGACGTCGGGCACAGCCTTCACTTGGACAACCGATTGCGACATCGCTTTTGACACCCTCAAGGCGGCGCTGACATCTGACCCCGTCCTCTGTCACTTCGATGAGCAGGCTCCTACCTGCCTGCACACCGACGCTAGCGGCCATGGCCTCGGTGCCGTCCTCCTGCAGCGTGACACCACAGGCCGAGAGAGAGTCGTAGCCTACGCCAGCCGTGCACTTACGAATGCGGAACAAAATTACTCAATCACAGAACAGGAGTGCTTGGCTGTAGTTTGGGCCGTACAGAAATTCCGCCCATATCTTTACGGACGTCAGTTTACCGTAATTACGGACCACCACGCGTTATGCTGGTTGTCAACACTAAAGAATTTATCCGGACGCCTCGGCCGCTGGGTGCTCCGGCTGCAGGGAGTACACATTTGACGTTGTGTACAAATCTGGAAAAAAAACACCAAGATGCTGATGCCCTCTCCCGTTGCCCTCTCCCACTGCCATCGTCTCTGGACCAGCCTCTTCATTGCGCCTCTAATGATGAGGCTCAGCTTCCGCTTACGTTATCAGAACTAGCGGTTGCTGGCAGGCTGTCTTCGACTCGCTACACTCAGTTGGCCTCCTGTCAACAGCAAGATCCATACTGCAATCGCATTGTGCAACGCCTCTGCGGAAAGTCTCCACCACCTAATGCCAGGTTGCGCCGACAACTCAGGCAATTCAAACTTGAAAACGACGTGCTGCATCGGTACGTTTACACTGAAGATGGACATCGGTGGGTACCCGTACTTCGACGTTCGCTTCGTGCGCAGGTCCTTGAGGCCTTTCACGACGACCCCTCTGCTGGCCACATGGGATTCCATAAAACATACAGCCGCATCAGGAGCCGCTTCTTCTGGCCTGGCCTCTCCACGTCGGTTGCCAAGTACGTCTCTTCTTGCGCACTATGTCAACGGCGCAAGCGGCCGACTTCACCTCCTGCTGGCTTGCTACAACCAATACCATGTCCCGAGGAACCATTTGCCATTGTTGGAATGGACCTAGTCGGGCCTCTTCCCGTAACGTCGGCAGGATATCGCTGGATCGTGACAGCGGTTGATCATCTCACGCGGTACGCAGAGACCGCTCCTCTGCGCTCTAGCTCTGCCTCTGACGTGGCCACCTTCTTCCTCGAAGACGTTGTCTTGCGTCATGGTGCGCCCCGCGTCCTAGTTAGCGATCGCGGCAAGACTTTTCTGTCCGCAGTTATTGAAGAACTGCTTAAAGCTTGTGGCACCGTTCACAAGACAACATCAGCATACCACCCTCAAACCAATGGCATCACAGAGCGATTCCACCGCACGCTAATTGACATGATATCCATGTATATTGGACCAGCTCACGACAACTGGGACACCATCTTGCCATTTGTGACATTTGCTCACAATACCGCCGTCCAACGCACTACTGGCTATGCACCATTCTACCTCGTTTACGGCCGTTCGGCGCCATTCACGATCGACGCTACGTTCTTCCGCACATCCACTGACAATTCCGCAACGCTACCCGAACAGTTCATCTTGAGACTTGAAAAATGTCGGCAACTTGCTCGGCTCAATACAGAAGCTAGTCAGCACGATCGCAAGCAGCGGTACGACAGCTCCCATCGCGACGTCTCTTTCCATCCTGGCGACGAAGTGCTCCTTTGGACGCCTACACGTGTTCCCGGACTGTGCGAAAAGTTTCAGTCGCGATTCCTTGGACCCTACATAATTAATGAGCAAACATCCCCTGTAAACTATCGTGTCACTCCCGTTGCGGCTTCTTCCGATCGTCGCTGCCGTGGTTCTGAGGTAGTCCACGTTTCGCGAATGAAGCCCTTCGTTCGACGTCTCTACCCAGTTTAAGTCGCGGCCAGGCTGGCCGCTTCGGCGCACGGGGAAATTAGTGTGAGCATTGTTCATACCCTTCATCACCTCACCTGTACATACTCATCATCACCTCTCTGGCCCGGGTTGTGGGGCTGAGGCTTGACGAATAAAAAGAAGTGTCTTGCAGCCTAAACGTTGCCTTACAAGATATATATATATATATATATATATATATATATATATATATATATATATATATATATATATATATATATATATATACCGACACGATGAGACATCAGCCCCGAGGCGTCGTCGCCCCCCGCACATCAGATATACTTCCGGAGCCCCTGGTCGCGGCAGAGTTTTCAAATGATAAAGATGTGTTGCTCAGTGTTTCGTCCTCCTCTCTGAGGGCTTCCGTGCGGCGGGAGGCACAGACCCCATCAATGGAAACACAGGCGGTCTCGTACAGCCCAGAACACGCCGCTGTCATGGGACGCGTGCAGCTCGCGGCAGAAACAACGAAAATAGCTCCACATCATACGCCCATGGAATGCACATATCTTCGGCCATCTGAGGATACCTTTTGTCACGCTGGTATTCACGAATTTCGGGCGAGTGAAACAGTGTCGAAGTATTCAAGAGGGCACACGTTTACAATTTTTCTAGCGGCACGACACGACGAACCGAATAGTTCGAAGCTGAAGGCGTTTACCTTGGCCTTCGTGACGCCCCTGAGTTTATGTACTGGCCTAGCGAAAGCGGTAACACATGCCGATGCTACGAGAACAAAATTTTGAGGTGTCGCCGACGGGTTAGTAGCCGCTTTGTAGATATATACCCCCGTGAAAAACTACGCAAGCTAGTGGTGCCGCTGTGGTGTAATGGATATGAAGTTTGCTTTCAGTGCGTGTGGTCGCGAGTTCGATTCCTGTGTCGTGCGTGCTTGTATGCATATGTCATGTTTGTGCATGAATACATTAATGTCCATTTTCTAATACGTCCTAGCGATGAATAGTTGCAAGAAATGTCTCTAAAACGCTAGTATAGTGCCTGAAATATCTTTTTTTTTCTCGCCCTCGCTCGGGCCGCGTATAAAGGGGCGTTTTAAACGCTCTCAAAAGAAGCAGAAAAACTTCCAATGAATTCCGTTCAAGCCCCCCGAAATGAGAAATAAAAACACCATAGTTACCTCCTAAAGACTCTGCTAATTCCCTCTTTTGACTCCGTTTACTTTGTAAAGAAACCTTGTTAAGCCTTCTGCACCGCAAATCGACGGTGTATCTCGAAAACGGAGCTGTTTTATCGGCAGTATACGCTTAGCGAAGCCTCATTACTTAAATCTAAATCAAATACCAGCATTATTTGGGAATGAATGAGTTTAATAATGCAGGCCCACGGCTAGAAAGATTCGAAGTGGACAGCTGTCGCTTCAACAGGCACCGCCATCTTGCCCTGCGTACCCCCCTAAAACCTCCTTTGGTAGGGGGGTTTTGCGTAGTACCTTTAGGATGCAAGTTAAGAGCCGGGCCCAAAACTCCCAAAAAGGCTCAAACCCGTTTGCTGTGTACGGCTAGAGTCTGAGCATGGCTGTGACAAGCGCTACAGAATGGGATGTTAAATGCTTGTGTTCTGTTGAAGAAGCAACTCCGTGTTCCTGACTGCGCGAGTAATGACAACTGTATAATATGTTTGCAAACCATCACCACGTTAAACATTCGGTCCCGTGCAGCAACGATGACGCTACTAGCTAGCGGCCTACACTGCAGCAAATCCGTCAGGCAGGCTCGGTACACACTACCGCGGCGTGCCATTCAGTTTATACGTAATTTCTAGTTCATGCAGTTTTCGGTTGCCCGCGTATGATTTCGAAAAGCATCGTTCATGCATGGTAACTGAGCTGAAATATAACCTTTCACTCCGCGGTAAATAGAGAGAGAGAGAATAAGGGTAGAAGAAAGGCAGGGAGGATAAGTACGTGGCGAGCTTCCATGGTTCAGGAAAGTCATTTGGTCTCATATACATTTCAGCGCAGCTCATGACTTCATCCGGTGAAAGTGGCACGGGCCGTACGTTCACACGTCCTATCTGTTCCTATGCTAACAAACGGGTTAACCCTCCTCCAGGCGCCATCTTGAATCGTACAGCGCGCCACTTATAGTTCGTGGGAATTGCGAATAGCTGTGCAAAAGTATTTTCGAGCAGCTCCGAAAGTGGTCATTCAGTCACACTGGATTTTGCCGTAAAGAATGATTTTATGTTTTTCAACTAAAAGCCTACGGCGCGACGGAAATTTCCGTGGTTGGTGCAGGTGTGCCACGTCCACGAGGAAGGACAATGAACGAAGAAGTGCGCCGCGGAAAAACGGACGCGATAACACCGCCACCTCGTGTCGCTTATTTATTTCGAAGTTTCTTTTTCCCTTAGGCATGAAGCCATATAACACGCTTACACTGGTGCTTGTATCTAATACACATTGTTTATATGTTTTACTTATTAATGGATCCGCTACAGTGAATAGCTTTTTAATTATTACATTGAAAACTAATTCTTGCCAGTTTATATCAGGTGTTTGCGGAAGAAAACATGCGTTGCACGAAAAGACGCACGGTCTGGGTAGATATAACTGAAAAGATGCGCAAAGTAACTTCCAAGTTCTTGACAGGTTGAAACAGGGAAATCTAACAGCTGTGAAGCCACGGTGCTAACTAAAATTCTTATGAGTAGCACTAGTACTCTGTCACCCGCATCTCTGAAATGTGGTCTAGAATGGTACTGGTTTTATTGATAAAGATTGCGGGAAAATGTCAGTATTTTTAATACTTTAAGCTTTAAGGTGGCTGCTTCTGATACCTCGCCACGTGCGCACGGAAATGTGCGCTGCTTTCCTCACCGACCCACAAAGTGCTCACGCCGGTGCTCTCAAAACCTACAACCGCCTGCGTCAGCGATACTATTGGCGCAGAATGTATCCATTTGTGTGCAGGTATATCCGCACTTGTACTGCCTGCCAGTGACGACAGGCTCCACCTCAACGACCGGCCGGTACACCTCAGGCTCTCCCGTGCCCGGCGCGTCCATTCGACCGCATTGGTATGAACCGCATCGGTATGGAGAACTTCTGGGAACAGATGAATCATCGTCGACGTAGACCATCTTACGCGTTATGCAGATACTGCAGCTTTGCCCACAGCAACAGCCAGAGAAGTTGCGTTTTTCATCTTACGCCACTTCGCCCTGCGCCACAGCGCTCCCCGCGAGCTTCTGAGCTACAGAGGCCGTGTTTTCCAGTCCGAAGCTACTGAAGGATAGCTCGTGCAGTGCAACATCGTTCACCGCATGACCACCGCATATCATCCGCAAACCAATGGCCTAAGCGAACGATTCAATCGCACTCTCGGTGATATGCTGACGATGTAC
Source organism: Rhipicephalus appendiculatus (assembly GCA_030522465.1). Lineage (NCBI taxonomy): Eukaryota > Metazoa > Arthropoda > Arachnida > Ixodida > Ixodidae > Rhipicephalus > Rhipicephalus appendiculatus. Next base: position 32,191 of record JALIZH010021028.1, read on the forward strand.
ACCGCATCGGACCAGACCAACGGGGACACCACCCTTCCTTTTGGGACATATGCATGCGTACAACACTCCTTTGCAAGTGACCACAAGATTCCCACCGTTCTTTCTTTTATATGGATGCGAGACACCATGCTTCCTTCCACACCTGACGCGTGTGAGTATAGTCCAATTTCCGACGTTGAGATATACGTAGAATATTGTCGACAGTTGGCCCGTTCATTTACGACTGAAAACCAAGGTCGTCAGAAGCTTAGGCGCGACGACGAACGACCTCTTGCTACTGTCAAGACCGGTACCCTCGTTTGGTTTTGGGTCCCACCGAGTACCCCTGGAATTTCCTCCAAGTTACTGTCCCGATATCACGGCCCCTACCACATTCTTGCTCGCAATTCACCCGTCAACTACGAGGTCGAGCCCTCGACACCATATCTGACGACTTGCGCCGTCGCTGCCGAGAAATCATCCATGTGCCTCGCACCAAGCCATATTATGACACCACTATACTGCCAACACCTTAAGTCGCCAGGATGGCTCTGCCGGGGGCCAATGTGGTGAAGAAAGGACGACAACGAAGCAGACGAGGAAGCCAGCAAGCCTCAGTGCCAGTAGTAGCACTGGTCACGAGCTCGCGCTGGCCCGGATTTTGGCTACTTGAAGCCCGCCGCTCTTCAACGCTCAACCTTTGACGTTTCTCGACTTTCCCTGAAGTCCAGCGTCAATAAATCACGTCACAGCTCTAATGATTCGAAAAGATAATAAGTGCAGTCGCAATGCGCCGCAGGGCATGCTATACCAAACTGCATCACAGAATTTCGGCTTAGCAAGTAGGAGTTCCGTATAACTTTGGTAGCAGTTTTGCGTCTTTAAAAAAGTATTCACAGGTTGGAATTTATCACGGCATAATTTTCGTT
>JALIZH010021029.1:0-66658 GCA_030522465.1 Rhipicephalus appendiculatus
CCCACTACTTATGAATCTGTTGCTCAACAATATACAGACGTGCAGTTGCATCGCCGATAGCAAAGTACTCAGCATTAAAGGCCAACTCCGGCGATTTTTTGACCGTGTCAGGATAATGGTGCTTTTATGTTCCTGAGACACTCTTGTCACGCGCCCGATAGCTGAAATACTCAGCAAATTCGAAAATAATTTTTAATAAGCAAAAAGGTGCAATATCGAAACCGAAACCCAACCGAGTGTACTGTCCAAGTATGACGTAGTAGTTTGTTACGAACCGGAAGTCGTGCAAGGCATGCTGGTCCCGCCGGCGCGGAATATCACCCGCTCCTCCACAGAGCACAGAAAATCGCACACCAAACCAGCGAAGCGCCGGCCAAACGCCGTCAGCTTGTGACCAGCACAATATACGCTGCAGCGGCCAAAGTTAGCGAACCCATCGGCTGCGTCACCTCCGTCGACCGGCAAACCAACACGTCACACACGCAATGTTGCCAATAATTGTGGGAAGCCGGCAGACAATCTTTAAAATTCATTTACAAACAATCAGCGCATGCCTCAAGCTTGAAATTTGGCATAAATGACGGAAATGTGCAAAGGTACGTACCCAGCGAATTTCATTGAGATCCACTGACCTCGAAAAACCTCCGGAGTTGGCCTTTAACACTAACCGAACTCCTATGCGGCGCAACGACACGTATGCGCTCATTTAACTGTAGCCTCCGCTTTCGCAAAACGACTTCCGTTCTTGTCTTTGTAGACGGTGTCGCCTCGCAGGAGTTGTTCGACGTGACCGATAAAACCCTAACGAGTTTATGTCCATTGTTCCTGCGAGAGGCGATGCCAAACGCGCCACGAAAAGGCTCACCTTACGGCGCTAGAAAAGAAAAAAAAAAGAAAAAAAATAGAAACAAAAGAGTGAGCTAGCGAGAGAGAAAAAGAACCAAGGTCACAAGCAAGGTAACCCCGTTCAAAAATGCGCCTATTAGCGCTGCAGTTTATTTATTTAATTTATTTGAATTACTCTCAGGGCACATAAAGGCGTTACAGAGGGGGGTTGGTAATACAACGAAAATGCAGTAAAAAATAAAACAAAAATACAAGTCTGTGAGAATACATTTTGAAACAACAAATAAGTTATTTAATGCACAAGACATAATCGGTCAGTGCAGCTTTGGATGATGATGCATCTTCAATGCAGGTGAAGGAGGAGGAAAGGCGGTTCCACTCGGCACTGGTTTTATTGCGATAGCAATTATATGGACCCTCTCGTCTGATTTTTGCCGTCGTCATAATGTCCCAGATATGTATATGTATTTATATATATAAAAAGGCATAAAGAAAAATAAATCACCAGAAAAAATTCCAAAGGACCTAATCGGGGATTCAAACCAGTGAAATTCACTCAGCAGCCTGCTGCGCTAGCCAAAACAGCCACACGCCATGCCTGTGCCAGAGACTCAACGGCGAGCTATTCATATGCACCATTTGCCACTCGGGGTACGCAGATCTCGGAACAGCTTGAGCGTGTTTTCAATCACGCAACGCTTTTACAGTTTCTTTCAAATTGACAACTACCCTTGAGACGCGCACGAAAATGTGGCTCCCTTCTGTAGCACTCATGATGTAGAAGAAAAAAAACGGCAGATCCCACGCACTGTGGGAATCGATGTAATGCGAAGAAGCCAGCAAGGAGCAAATCACGCTGTACGTAATATGTATATTGTTATTTACATGTTAGTACATGTCATTTATGTTCTTAATACAGTCACGTCACGCAATACCAATTTTGGTGTATATCAAGCTAGCGAACTGGACGCAAGGGCACCATGACCGTGGCATCTAAAGGGTGTTGTAGATGACATGCGTGCCAAGATTTTCATGTTACACCCTGCCACTTATGTTCGTTATACAGTCACGTCCCGTATTACTAATTTTGGTGTATATCAAGCTAGCGAAACGGCCGCGAGCGTGCCATGAGCGTGGCATGCAAGTCCTGTTGCACATAACATGTCATTTCCATATTACCACTTGTCATTTATGTTCTTCATACAGTCACGCCATACAATATCCAATTTTGTGTATATCAAGCTAGCGAAACGCCAATGAGAGTGCCATGAGCGTGGCATGCAAGTCATGTTACTATGACATGTCGTTATTTCCATATGACAATTTGTCATTCATGCACGTGATGCAGTCACGTCACTCAATACCAAACTTGGTGTATATAAAGCTAACGAAATGGCCGCGAGTGCGCCATGAGCGTGGCATGCAAGTCACGTCGCACATGACATGTCATAATTTCTGCATTACCATTGGTCATTAATTTTCGTCATACAGTCACGTCTCGCAACACCAAATTTGGTGTATATCAAGCTAGCGAAACGGCCACTAGAGTGCCATGAGCGTGGTAGGCAAGTTATGTCGCTCATGACATTTCATGATTTCCATATTACTACTTGTCATTTATGTTCCTCAAACGGTCACGTCACTCAATACCAAGTTTGGTGTATATCAAGCGAACGAAACGGCCGCGAGTGCGCCATGAGCTTGGCATGCAAGTCATGTTGCCCATGACATGTCATGATTCCTATGACCACTTCGCATTTATGTTCCTCATACGGTCACTTCACGCAATACCAAATTTGATGTACATCAAGCTAGCGAAACGACCGTCAGCGCACCATGAGTGTGGCATGTAAATCATGTTGTACATGACATGGACTTTATGATTTGCATATTACCTGTCACTTATGTTTTTCATGCAGAAATATCTCATTGTACCAATTTTTGTATATATCAAGTTAAGAAAACGGCCTCAGGAGCACTACGGCCATGGCGTGTAAATCATACTTTTCATGACAAGTTAATGATGATTTTCATGATATGACCAGTCATTCAAGTTCTTCGTAAACTCATGTTATGCGATACGAATTTTCGTATAATTCCCATTAACGATATGGCCAGGAGAGCACAAATTCGTAGGCGGCTAGATAGATAGATAGATAGATAGATAGATAGATAGATAGATAGATAGATAGATAGATAGATAGATAGATAGATAGATAGATAGATAGATAGATAGATAGATAGATAGATAGATAGATAGATAGATAGATAGATAGATATGCTCAAAGTCACCGAAGTTCGATAGAAAAAGAAGTATCTACAGCGTCGAAAAGTCTAACAAAAACGTAGAATCAATTCTTGGTCAATCCCTCTCAGTGGATTAGCAGGGACAGTTGGGCAAGTTGGTTGAAGTTCATCTTAAAAAAGCGCGAAAAAAACCACGACGGACAAAAGGGACAAACGACGACGTCCTATCTACTCCCTTTTGTCCGTCGTGGTTTTTTCGCACTTTTTTAAGATGAACCTCTCAGTGGGTATGAGCCATGCCAGAGGCACCAACAACAACAGCGTCGGCTTCTGCATAGTGGACACTCGCAGCACGTTGCTCAAATAGAAACACGTAACAACTGTGACAGTTGTTAGTTCACGCTTGTCTTGTGTATACCTATGCGTCCTTTTTCAGCGTCCTTCTTTGTGCTGCGGTGGCGCGCTGCAAGTATCGAGCTGCTTGGCGTTGTTCGTGTGACATTCCAATTTCTCGCTATAGCATTCACTGCTTCGCCCTAATGGGAAAACGGAATTTTTGACAGAAAAGAGTCTGAAAAAACATTAGTGTGGCAGAGAGGCGTGAAAACTTCATGCTCATGATCAAGACGTGACGATATATATGTCGGTTGTGACATCAGTTCCTGTTTAATTGAATTGTTTTGGTGAAGATTTTTTTGGAAAAGGCATAGACGAGAACTTTTCCTTCAAAGTGTCATATCAAGTAGTCCGAGATCTGATTTCATTAATGAAACGCTAGCTGTGCGGGAATAGTTTGGCATAATCAAGCGCGCTGATCGATTTTGAACTGACTCAATGAAAGTTTTTAATTTTTTTAGACCGCGGTCCCAAACAGAAAATGCATACTCGAGTTTGGGTCTAATGAGTGCTTTGTAAAGTAGTAACTTCAAATGACATGGGGCTTTAGAAAAATTACACCATCTCCCGCTAAAGGGAACCATGTGTAGATGTGAAGCAGCGGGCGCTAACGCTTACACTGGCGGCGGCGTTGACGCTGGCGCTCATCGCAGCGTTGCGCAGGAGAGAAAACTGGGGAGGCGCAAAGCAGGCAGTGAAGGAGCAGTGTTTCCTACTGGAACATGCGAATCGCTGCTAATGGGCAATGAGAGACAGAAGACTCCGACTGGACACAGAGACCCGCACTCCGATTTTAGTTAATGCGCACGCTGCGAATTTTTATTGTTCAACAACGCACAGGAGAAATCTCCCACCGGCACCACCTTGGAGGTCAAGATCCATTGCCATATATACGGGGTGGCCAGAGAACGGTTGTGCAGCGCGAGCAGTCGGTGTTTTCAACCAAGAAACTCGCTAGCAGACGCTGCCTGCGTTCGCGTCGTGAGGCGAGAGGGGGGGAGCGTAGGAGAGGAGAGAGGGGGGTGACACGCATGCGCAGTGGGAGTGTGAGCGCCGCGGGCAGTGATGCGTAGAGGAGAGAGGGGGGGAGCGTAGGAGAGGAGAGAGAGGGGGGACGCGCATGCGCAGTGGGAGTGTAGACGCCGCGGGCAGGGATGCCTAGAGGAGACAGGGAGGAGTGTAAGAGGGGGAGAGAGGAGGGGAGGCGCATGCGCAGTGAGGGCGTGGTTGCCGCGGGGAGGGATGCCTAGAGGAGAAAGAGGGGGGAGAGGAGGTTTTTTATTTTTATTTTTGTTAAAGGGTTTGCGCATGCGCAGTAAGGGCGGGCACGCGGCACACCACCACCACCACCACCGGATTAAGCTTCGCCATAAGATGCTTCACATCTAAAAACCGGCCGATCCCACGCACTGTGGGAATCGATGTAATGCGAAGCAGCCATCAAGGAGCAAATCATGCTGTAAATAAACTTGAAGGACACTTTGGGCATTCCAAAGTTTGTTTTGCCATTCGACTGATTATGTCTTGTCTGTTTTTTTACACTCTCAGTGGGATGGCACACAAACGGAATGTGTGCTTGTTTTCTTTTTTTTAATATTTTACCGCGAATTGCAGCGAGACGCGAGACAAATATGCCTCCGTTTCGCATGCGTTCATTGTCTCGTGCTTTGCGCGTCGTGCAGACGCCATTCGCGTCCCAGCGCTTAAATTGACAGACACTTTCTAAATTTTAATGTGTGTTCCGCGAACGCCTGTGCCCATTGAGACAGGGTTGGTCAGAATGGAACGCGATGGGCGCTTAGGCCTCCATGCATGATTGGACACGCTGGGCACAGCGATGCTACGACAGCAAAGCTCGAGCGCTGTAGAGTCCGACGCGACTGGCGTCCGTATGCACGCCCCGGCGGCCACCTGGCACCGTGCCAAGGCTGGGCCGGAGGGACGGACGAACGAACGTGAGCATGAGACATTGAAGGCTTTCGCCTTAATATGCATGTCATGACTTACATGTTAGGGCCTGTCATTTATGTTCGTCATACAGTCACGTCGCGCAATACCTATTAAGGCGAAAGCCTTTACAGTCTCATGCTCACGCCCGTCCGGTGTCCGTCCGTCCGGTGTCCGTCTGTCCGTCCGTCCGGTGTCCGTGCGTCCGTCTGTCCATGCGTCCGTCTGTCCATCCGTCTGTCCTTCCGTCCGTCCGGTGTCCGTCCTCCGTCAGTCCGTCAGTCCGTCCGTCTGTCCGTCCGGTGTCCGTCCGTCCGTCCGTCCGTCTGTCGGTGCGGTGTCCGTCCGTCCGTCCGTCCGTCCGTCCGTCCGTCTGTCCCTCTGTCCGTCCGTCTGTCCGTCCGTCCGTCTGTCTGTCTGTCTGTCTGTCTGTCCGTCCGTCCGTCCATGTCCGTCCCGTCCATCCGAGCTCTGGCACGGAGCCAGGTGGCCGCCGGGATGCGCTAACGGACGCCGGTCGCATCGGACTCTACAGCGCTCGCTCTTTGCTTGCGTAGCTTCGCTGTGCCCAGCGTTTGCAATCATTCTGACCGACGCCGTCGCAATGGACACAGCCGTTCACGGAATACACCTTCGAATTTACAAAGGGCCCGTCAATTTAAGCACTGGAACGCTATGGCGTTTGCACAATGCACAAAGCGCGAGAAAATACTAACGCTTGCGAACGGAGGAAGATTAGTCTCGCGTCTCGCTGCGACTCGCAGTAAAAAAATTTAAAAAAGAAAACACGCACACATTCGCTTTGTGTGTTATCCCACTGAGAGTGTAAAAGAAAAAAAGACATGGCATAGTGACTGGAACGGCCACACGCTTTCGCCGAACACACTTTAGAATGTACAAAGTGTCCTTGAATTTTTTTGGTGTATATCAAGCTAGCGAACTGGACGCAAGCACACCATGAGCGTGGCATGCAAATGGCATTGTAGATGACATGCATGCCAATATTTTCATGTTACCACGTGCGACTTATGTTCGCTATACAGTAACGTCACGCAATACCAATTTTGGTGTAGATCAAGCTAGCGAAACGGCCGCAACCGCGCCATATGAGTGCGGCATGCAAGTCCTGTTGCACATGAAATCTCATAATTTCTATATTACCACATGTAATTTATACTCGTCATACAGTCACGTCACTCAATACCCAATATGCTGTATATTAAGCCAGCGAAACGGCTGCGAGCGCGCCATGAGCGTGGCATGCAAGTCATGTCGCATATGACATGCCATGGTTTCCATGTTACCACTTGCCATTTATGTTATTCATACGGTCATGTCACAAAAGACCAAATTTGGTGTATAGCAAGCTCGCGAAACGGCCACGAGATTTTCATGAGCTCGGAATGCAAGTCATGTTGCACATGACATGTCATGATTTCCATATTACTACTTGTCATTTAAGCTCGTCATACGGGTACACGTCAATCAATACCAAATTTGGTCTATATCAAGCAAGCGACACGGCCACGAACGTACCATCAGCGGGGCATGCAAGTCATGTCACACATGTCATGTCATGATTTCCATATTACTACATGTCATTTATACTCGTCATACAGTCACGTCACTCAATACCAAATTTGGTGTATACCAAGCTAGGGAAACGGCCGCGAGCGCGCCATGAGCGTGGCATGCAAGTCATGTTGCACATGACATGTCATGGTTTCCATGTTACCACTTGCCATTTATGTTATTCATACAGTCACGTCGCACAATACCAAATTTGGTGTATATCAAGCAAGCGACACGGCCGCGAGCGTACCATGAGCGCGGAATGCAAGTCATGTTGCACATGACATGTCATGATTTCCATATTACTACTTGTTATTAGATGTGAAGCATCTTATGGCGAAGCTTAATCCGGTGGTGGGGGGTGGTGTGCCGCATGACCACCCTTACTGCGCATGCGCAAACCTTTTAAAAAAAATAGAAACCCCCCTCTCCCCCTCTCTCTCCTCTGGCCATCCCTCCCCGCGGCAACCACATCCTCACTGTGGATGCGCCTCCCCCTCCTACGCTCCCCCCTCTCTCTCCTCTAGGCATCCCTCCCCGTGGCAACCACACCCTCACTGCGCATGCCCCTCCCATCCTCTCTCCCTCCTACGCTCCCCCCTCTCTCCTCTAGGCATCCCTGCTCGCGGCGTCTAGACTCCCACTGCGCTTGCGCGCCCCCGCCCCCCCCCCCCCCGCGCTCTCTTTTCTCCTACGCTCCCCCCCTCTCTCGCCTCTTGACGCCGACAGCGTCTGCTAGCGAGTTTCTTGGTTGAAAAAACCGACCGCTTGCGCTGCACAACCCTTCACTGGCCACCCCGTATATATGGCACTGGATATTGACCTCCAAAGTGGTGCCGCTGGGAGATTTCTCCTATGCGTTGTTGAACAATAAAACTTCGCAGCGTGCGCGTTGACTAAAAGCGCACTGTGGGTCTTTGTGTCCAGTAGGAGTATTCTGTCTCTCATTGCCCATTAGGAGCGATTGGCATGTTCCAGTAGGAAACACCGGTCCATCACTGCGTGCTTTGCGCCTCCCCAGTTTTCTCTCCTGCGCAACGCTGCGAAGAGCGCCAGCGTCAACGCCACCGCCAGTGTAAGCGTTAGCGCCCGCTGCTTCACATCTACACATGGTTCCCTCTAGCGGCAGATGGTGGAATTTCTTAAGCTCGTCATACAGACACGTCACTCAATACCAATTTTCGTATGTATCAAGCTAGCGAAATGGCCGCGAGCGTGCGATGAGCGTTGCGTGCAAGTTCCATATGGCCACTTGGCATTTACGTTCATCAAACAGTCACGTCACGCAATATCAATTTTGGTGTATTTTATGCTAGCGAAACGGCCGTCAGCGCACCATTAGCTTGGCATGTAAATCATGTTGTACATGACATGCAGGCCATGATTTTCATATTAACACCTGTCAGTTATGTTCCTCATGCAGAAATGTCTCATCGTACCAATTTTTAGTTGTATCAAGTCAAGAAAACTGCCTCAGGAGCAGTTCGGCCATGGCGTGTAAATCATACTTTGCATGAGAATTTAGTCATCATTTTCATGATATGACCATTCATTCATGTTCGTCATACAGTCATGTTGTGTCAAACCAATTTTGGTAGAAATCCCATTAACGATACGCCCTGGAGAGCACAAAGTCGTAGGCGGCTAGATAGATAGATAGATAGATAGATGGATGGATAGATAGATAGATAGATAGATAGATAGATAGATAGATAGATAGATAGATAGATAGATAGATAGATAGATAGATAGATAGATAGATAGATAGATAGATAGATACGCCCAAAGTAGCCGAAGTTCGCTAAGAAATGTTTTGCATTTAAAATTTCTGCGTATGAACCCGATTGATTTATTGGCATTGTTAGTGATGTATTCAAGGTGTGTATGCAAAGAAAGGTTATTCCTTATGTGAATTTTGAGATACTTATATGAGGTTACGTGCTCAAGGTTGATGTTATTGATAGCATAGCTGAAAGTAGTGGATGCATCAGAGCGAAGTGAAACAGTTAAATTCGCTCTTTAAAATAGAAGGTAAGCCAGTCTCCACAATACCGTGCAATGTATGACTGTGTCTGGCTCAGCACGAAGCACTTTACCAAAAACAAGAGTTATTTGACTTTTTTTTTACGTATCCAGCCCTAACATATTTAAATCAATTTAAAGAGACACGTTAACTCTATTTAAGGAGAGTCATGGGACGCACGACCCTGCAAAAGAGAGTCCGTCCGTCTGTACCAATTCGTCCATACATCCATCTATTCATTCCACTCCATTCAGTCAAGAAATAATTTTATTCCAAATCAGTCTTCTACCCTGCTCAAAGAAAGCTCCTTTTAGGGTATCAATATTACCTGTGCTCCCGAAAACTATTAACATCGCGAGGAGAAATTCCATGGTTTTAAAAACAACGCAGGTGACTTAAGCACTCACTTAGCTGGCTGAAAAAAAAATTGAAGGACACTTTGTACATTCCGAAGTGTGCTCGGCTAAAGCGTGTGCCCATTCCACTGACTATGCCGTCTTTTTTTCTTTTACACTCTCACTGGGATAACAAACAAATCGAGTGTGCGCGTGTTTTCTTTTTAAATTTTTTACCGCGAATCGCAGCGAGACGCGATACTAATCTTTCTCCGTTCGCATGCGTTAGTATGTTCTCGCGCTTTGCGCATAGTGCAAACGCCATCCACGTTCCAGCGCTTAAATTGACGGACCCTTTGTAAATTCGAAGGTGTATTCCGAGAACGCCTGTGTCCATTGAGACGGCGTCGGTCAGAATGATTGCAAACTCTGGGCACAGCGACGCTACGCAAGCAAAGCGCGAGCGCTGTACAGTCCGACGCAACCCCCGGCCGTTAGCGCACCCCGGCGGCCACCTGATTCCGTGCCAGAGCTCGGATGGACAGACGGACGGACGGACGGACGGACGGACGGACGGACGGACAAACGGACGGACAGGCGGACGGACACCGGGCGGACAGACGGATGGACGGACGGACACCGGACGGACAGAGGGACGGACGGACGGACACCGGACGGACAGACGGACGGACACAGGACCGACGGACGGACAGACGGACGGACGGACGGACACCGGACGCCGGACGGACACCGGACGGACGTGAGCATGAAACAGAAAAGGCTTTCGCCTTAAAAGAAAGAAAACGCCAGGCCTGCGCTGAAAGCGCAGCACAGTGACAGCGAAAGCTGGAAGAACGCCATTTCTAGAGCCCTTTGCAAACTCTCTTGGGGCTACTAAAACAAGAACGCGTGCAAAGTACCCACTACCCCATTAATTGATTTGCTGGCTGATGACGATGAAGAATTATGGCTCAGACTTTTGAAATGGGTTGGAAGCATTCAACGACCCAGCCATAATGCAATTCTTATTGTGCGAAGCCTGGTTACACGATTCGCATTCTATGACGCCTGGTTGTTGTTTTACTCTTCTACCACGTTATATTGCGTATTTTGACGCGCTTCCTTCCTGGCATAACGCTTGCATAGGGTTTTTGTGCGCAGAAGTATCATCGATCACTGGCGTGGCTTAGTGGTGGAATTCTATGCTGGCACGGTGGAGACCCAGGTTCCAGCCCCGTTCTATCCCGGATGTTTTTTTTCTTATTCAGTCTTTTTTAGATGCGAAGCATCTTATGCTCGGGGCTCTGTCCGTCCCCCGTCCCGCGTCCCGTGTCCCGCGTCCCGCGTCCGGCCACTTTCATGAAGTAGGGAAGCACCCATTATGCGAACCAGAACACTGTAGTAATATGAAGGCCGTCATCCCTACTACAACCATCAGAGTCATGGCCGAGAGCACAGAGAGGCTGCTTAGCAATGGCGAGGCAGGGGGTGTCTGTCGCCCAGGTTGACCCCATTCCTTGAGTCATGGCCGAGAGCACAGAGAAGCTGCTTAGCAATGGCTAGGCAGGTGGTGTCTGTCGCCCAGGTTGACCCCATTCCTTGATCTTGCTTGCATGTGTTTAGATGGGGCTTAGTCCGTCCCGCGTCCCCTGCCCCTATCTCTCCTACGCTCACCCCCTTTCTCTCCTCTAGGAATTCTCTACTTTACGGAGCTGCCCCCCGCGTCCCACACCCCCCCACAGCGCATGCGCGTCCCCTCCCCATATCCTCTCCTACGCTCACCCCATTTCTCGCTCACCCCATTTCTCGCTCTCCTACGCTCACCCCCCCCCCCCGTCCTTTCCTCTAGAAATCCTGTACGGAGCAGCGCACACGACAGGTGCTGTGACAGCTGCATACTCCGTTGGGGTGCCACGGTAGCGCCGCGGTATGAAAATGACGGAGCGCGCGCGCCTCATTCTCTCTCCTGTGCAGCGCCCCGATGAGCGCCCAGACGGCTGCCGTGAAATGAGAGCGGCGACGTTCCTCCCGCTCAAGCTAATTATCTCCCCGCTGCTTCGCATCCACACATGGTTCCCTTTAGCGGGAGATGGGGTATTTTTTTATTTCGTGTGATAGCGGTTACGGCTGGCGGCGGCGGTGGACAACTATGGTACCCTTGTTGTAATCTCGTAACAGCTGTTGCAGTAAAAATTACAGCTCAAAACAAAGAAAGAACTAGGTTCCTAATGAAACTATAAATACATACCTCACCGATGACGTTAACCGAAAATCATCGGAGAAACTTGTTGGAGAAATCAGTGGCGAATATTTCCGAATTGTCAGAGGACGAGAATTCATCCGCATTGTTCCGCTCACATGACAAGACAAATTGGACAGAGGGCTTCAGTGATTCAGAGAAATTTGAAATGAAGAGAGATTGACCGCATTTACAGTACTTTAAGCGGACAATTCTTCCTTAGTAGTCTTCGAAGAGGGACGTCAGGATCGAGATACCGACAACAAGGACATTGTCTGACTTTTTGAAAAGCCCCTTAATGTGTATCATGTTGCATTTGAGCGAGACGCACAAAGCCATGGTGTGACAACCATGCAAGACCTGACTGTGCATAACTGCACCAGGTAAACAGACAGTTGCCGCGAGCACTTAATTTTCATGCTGCTGGCGAAATGCGCAATGCGAATGAAAAAGAAAGGTCAAGTAACGCGCTTTTGAACAGCATGGTACATCAAGCTTTATAAAAGTATTTGACAATAATCTATTCTATGTTTCGAAAACTCGTCTTCTGATGTCTGTGTGGAAGGAAACTGTCAGTATTTAAAAGAACATAAATGGGAACCCATGTGTTACACAAATGCAGTAAAAGCTTCAGAAACGCTGCATAATTGATGCACCTAGGTCCTTTTCTTTTCGGCAGCTGTCCCCTTGCTGCTTAATTGGTAAACCTCCAGAACAACAAGTTCAAAAGAACTAGGAAGTGACAAAGGCCAAAACTACCGAATGCCAAAAGCTTCGGTAGAGGGCATAAAATATGTAATATCGGATCTCGGACCGCTCTTGTATGTCATGGCAAACTCACAGGCTCTTTGCGTACTAGTTAATATTTAACAGAAAACAGTATTCGAAAGAGAGAGACAGAAAGGTTGTGTGAAAGGCAGGGATGTTAGCCAGAAGAAAATTATCCTGTTTGCCACCAAGCATTGCGGAAGGGGTTAGGAGGGGCAGAATTCCTCAAATGTATATAGCTAATACATAAAATATTGACTGAAATGGATTTTTTTCTGGAAAAGAGGCGAATAGCTGCGTCAGAGATGAATCAACACATGCATTTGATATTTATCATTTATTTGACACTTGGTGTGAGTTTTCGTTCGTCAAAAGACGATATTATTTCGACATTTCGTCCTTGATCGTAGCAACAATATATTTTACAGCGAAAGCTGTTATGAGGTCACAATAAGGGGGGCCGTAGTTGTCCGTCGCCGCCGCCGGTGTCCGTAACCGCTATTGCACGAAATAAGAAAAACAACGAAATAAGAAAAAATATCCAGGACAGAACGGTGCCAGCCCAGTATTTTATCACTGAGCCATGCAGGTGCTCAAAAATCCTGTGCACAAGAATCCTATACAAGTGTTATGTCGGCAAGGAACCACGTTAACATAACGCAATATAACATTGTAGAAGAGTAAAATAACAACCAGGCGTCACAAAATGCGAATTGTGTAACCAGGCGTCACACAATACGAATTGCATTACGATGGGTCGTTGATTCTTCGAACCCATTACAAAGGGCGCAGCCATAATTCTTCATCGTCATCAGCCACCGATTCAATTAATGGGGTAGTGGGTACCTGCAAGCAAACTTGTATTAGTAGCCCCAATAGAGTTTGCAACGGGTTCTAGAAAGGGTGCTCTTCCAGCTTTCGCAGTGACTGTGCAGCGCTTTCCGCGCAGGCCTGGCGGTTTTAAATGCGAAGCATTTTTTTTTTGCATACTGCAGTCACCTTGAGTGTTTCTATCTAAGTATCTATTTCTACTATAGCTTGTTTTGGTACAATTTGAAAAATTACACAAAGGTACGCAAACGCTGTTTGCAATTTCGTTTGGCTTTTGCTGCTGGCATGTCTTCTTAGTGCCCACACAGTTGCAGCAAGCCGTATTTATGGGCACGCAATTGACTTTTACGACCCCGCACGCTTCCCCATCGTTCATGTACGAATGCTACTTCGCGTTTCTGTTTTGTGTTTGGTTTTAAAGAAGGCCTTGACATAAATGTGTTAACCTCATCGAATGGGATGGCTGTTGACTAGTCCGTACTCCATTTTGTTTTGTTTCTCTGTTTCGGAAGTAAAGAGACTGGAAATGGCGCTGGGTCCTGGCTTCATTTTTTTTTTGCAATCACCCTCATAGCTTCCTTTAGGTCGTCTTCAAGGGGCGGGCACAAGCTATATAATTCAGATTTACTCTGGATACATCAGTTGCTCGCATAAATTTAATCACCCAGCAGCAATGGTGGTTGGTTTACATGGTAACCAATGTGGGACGTTAAACCCAAGATATTATTATTATTAATATTATTATTATTATTGGTAACCAATGATTTGTCGCAGAAATTTAGCAGATTTCGTATTCGCGCGATCAGAATGAGAATGCGTCTGCTCAATATGTGCGCTGCATTCGCCATCAGTAGCGGCGTCGTGTGATGACTTCCCGGTACTACATGAATGTCATCGAATAAAGAGCGCAATAAGAATATACCCTTCAGCGGCGTGTACAATCGTAGACATCAACTTTGGAGGCGCGTCACGCACCGTGTATTTCTTCAAAGAACATCAAACGCAGTGTCGGCGTCCGTCCATGTTCCCGAGTGGACAATGGACCATCATTAAACTTCATAGTGCTGCGTATTGCTGCACAGGATCACTTTGCTGGAGACACTGCCATGTTGGACGATCGTTCGAAGTGCCGCATTCCAGGACCAACGTCAAGAGTATTCTTCTTTCTCTGATCGAAATGAATGAAATAAAAAAGCTTGCTATGGATTTCGGGCCTAATATTTTACTCCGTTTATGCAAGGATTGAAGCTGACTGATTGCAGAATAATTAGATATTTGTTATATGCTGGTTAACGTGAATTACTGAAACTCACTGAGAACGATAGATTCCTTCAGTTTCTTTCCTGGAATATGATATTGAGTGTCTTGCGTTATGCAAATTTGACGCATTAGCAGACAGTGGATTATAATTCGCGCCAGAACAGGATATGACTTGTCGATCTGCAACCAGTGCGCCATCAGTCGGTGTACTACATGCCGGCGTAGGCGTAGCAGCGCGTGACTCGGTCACTATCTCCGAATACAACAAAGGGCAGGCCATTCTGAACAGCTAATTTTTTCGGTCTTTCCTCTTCGATGTGCCCACGACAACAAATTCTCGCGGCGCTAGAAGTGTCGAAAGTGCTAAAGACGTACACGTCTCCTTCCCGGCAGCCGTGTTGCTTGCAGCTTACACTTGGTGGCAACGTCAGCGACGCCAGATTATTGATGAAAGTGTCTCCTCAGAAATAGATTTTTTTGAGAAATAGTCTCCTCAGAAACAAGCAAATGCCTCTTTAACATTGCTACTGCTGATGATGAAAGCATTCAGTTTGGTCGTAACCCCGAACGCTTTGGTAGTGATGATAAACGACTAAAAGTGATGAGGACCACGTTGAAGTACAGCTGTGGGAAAGCAAATTGGCCTTGAATGGCGATAATAATGGTGAAGATGAAAACGCCGAACATGAGGAATAAGGCATTATTGATGACTATAATGAACGATGAATGGTGAAAATGCTGAGCCATAGTCGTTAGCAAGCGGCCACGTGAACGTTTATGATGATGATAATATTAAAAGTGATTCGAGTTGAACTTATGATGGATACGGTGATTATGATAAGAAGTGATGATGAAAATAATTAATCCGTTCAAATATAGTTGTTGGCAGGCGGGCTTCCAATGTACAATGAAGAAGGATGATGGACCTAGCGTAACGTTGTTCCCAGCGTCCACATATATGGACACTTGGTTTCTTCTAGAACTAAAGCTCAATTTTCCAGGTTTATGGTTGATTGCCACTTTTATACGTATTGTTATCAAATAGAGGCAAAACAATATTTATTTGCACAACTGGATTGGCTTGGGGAAACAAAGGGTTAATATGCTGTATAACACCCTCTTTTTTTCGGTAAAAAGAGCCAGAGAAACGATCAATACATTTAATGTAGGGTGAGCGCTCGTAATGATTGCGTATTCGCTCTTTTCAAGAGCAGTTGTTACGCATCTCTCTTAGCGATATTTTAGCGATATTTTAGAAACTGTTTCATTTAGCTGGGGTCAAAATGATCATTCACGGCGATGCTTGCTTCAAGATTCGTAACTTGAGTGCAAAAAAAAAGAGAAAAAAGATTGTTTGAACCTTGCATTATTCTAACTTGTCTATTTTTCCCCCCATAATCTCGTGGAAGATGCGCAGGTGGTGTTGACGTTCAATTTTTTGTCCAGCCTTTCATTCTCACAGCACTTGCCTAGCGATGTTGTTTTTAGGCGCCCACTTATTTGCACAGGTGCGCTGTGATCTTCCTACGCCTTTTTTAGGGCATTTTTATTTCAACGTTTGTTTCTTCTAATAATGTGATCTTCCCGTTTGTTCTCACACTTTTCCAATTTCCCAGGGATTTTCAACACGTACCTTCAGGTTTCTCACCTGCGTTAAAGCTTATGCAAGTTATCCATTTTACTGGTGCTGTTGGAAGCTGTTGGTCCCTTTCCAGAGCCTTCCTTCCTGATCGACTATGTATCTGCTTGTTTTTCTAAGAGTGCAGCTCTTAGGCGCCCGTTACTGCGTCGAGCAGTGACCCCTGTTGGCTCTCACCGAATCGCTTGTCTCGCGCGCGTGGGGCCGTGCGGTGCTGTTCGTTTCACGAAGCCGGCTGCATTGCGCTGACATGGCCGGGCATGAAAAAAAAAAAACCATGCATGATCCTTCCGTCATAGGTATCAGTATAACACGAAAGTAATTTGTGTCCTTACAGAGAAATTGGTTGTTTACTGTACTTTGATATGAGATCTTGCACAATGACGAATGGTGTTAAGCGGCTATAGCATCATAGACTTTACGTGGATGCAACCGAACTGATGTTTGGTGGTTCATTTTAAATGCGAAGCATTTCTTAGCGGAGTGCAGACACTTAGAGCATTTCTATGTATCAATCTATTTATGGGCAGACCAAGATTATTATGGTGGGATAAGAGGGTTAGACGAATATGTATCACTCATGACATAACGTGAAAATTCCGTCGCGTATGTCGTCAGGCCTTTTCCTCCAGACTCGTGCGGCACATACCCTAATGCCACGAGCCGCGCTATACGGGTATGCTCAACAGATGACATACAGTTTAAATCTGCCCAAGAACGGCGAGAACAGACATTGGCAAATTGAAATGCGAGAGCATTAAAATACTGACATCCTCAGCGTTGACCTCACGAATGCAAACGATAAATTCAGGTTTAATGACATATTTAGCCGCGTAATAGCACATACACAAAGCAAAGAAACCTACAAGGACAGGACGGGCGGCCCGTCCTGTCCTTGTATGTTTCTTTGCTTTGTGTATGTGCTATTACGCGGCTAAATATGTCATTAAGCAAGTATCAACTAGGCCAACAAACAGTCTTGTTAAAAATAAATTCAGGGTCTCAGCAGAAATCGAACCCAAGCATTCCTCGTACCACAGAGCAACGCCGGGTCTCTGAACTGCTTTTGAAAAAGTGCCTATGCAGGCATAACGTTGGTGAAACTTCAATTGTGGTTGCAGTGCTGGCTATCTAACTTTATAAATATTGTATATGTAGTCCTACGATACAAGAGTTACGTCGGGTTAACGTCAATTATTGTTACGGGTAGTTAAGCGTTAATGATAGCTGGTCTACGTTGCACAATCTAGGGCTACCAAGCTCGCAAGCACAAGCGCTACATAACAGCTTGCCGTTTCTGGTTTTGGTAATACCCACGTTGCTCTTGGCATGGTTACGCAACTATTAACAGCAGGTTATATAAAACATGTGCGATTGTTTAAGATATGTCTGTGCGTACAACATTTGTTCGTAACGTTTCGCCCCAGAAAAATAATTACACCACAGTCGCCTTCTCCCAGCATGCTTCGAATAACAACAATTCCCATGGCACGTGGGATATGCCGAAGTTTTTATCTAGACGGCTAACGTCCATCATCAATAACTAAAGAAACCGTTGTGGTAAATGTAGTAGCTTACGGGGAGAATATCGCCTGAATAAGCGGCGTCACAGCCCGAAGAGCAACGCTGACCCAAAGAAGAACTTGGGAAGAGGTCGCCATCCCACGGCATATTAAAAAAATATTATTGAACAGTACGGCTGGACTAGAGGAATCGCTGCAGGGCTACAGGGGACACACGAGGTGCGTTGCGCGTCGTGTGTCCCCTGTGGCCCGACAGCGAGTTTTCTCGCGACAGCGTAACCGGAGAACGCGATGTTACACCAGGCGTGGCAGGCGCGCGTCTCAGTGCTATTTGCGGTATGAGTGGATACGATAAGCGACTCTGACGCTCTGGTTAAGGTTTCCGCCTCGCGGCGTGTTAAGAAGCCGACAACATTGCGACGTAGCGTAGCAACAACGCATTGTCTGAGCTAAATACGGAGACCATGGGCATGAGGCATAACTTCTCCTTACTCCTCCCAGAGCTCGACACCACGTTGCCCTCCAAGAACACTGCGAGAGGAAAGTGAGAGACATAAAAGGCGCGTTTGTATGGCCTCCAAAGAGGGTGACAATGGCTAGCGTGCCCGGTATCTGCTGCTGCGTACCGAAAATCGCGAATTCGACTCTATTTTTTTTCTTTGCCATCTTATCGTGCACATTTTTTGACGTCATTTCCATTACGGTAATACGTGAATGAGTTTTTGGTTTGACCCCGGCATAAAACCCTTTCGTGTTAGAACAAACGCTGTTTCATTCAGCGTCCATAGCTCTGAAACCGTCACCTGCGAAAAAAAAACAAAATAGAACAACAAAACAAAATATGTAAAAAAATTACACCATCTCCCGCTAAAGGGAACCATGTGTAGATGTGAAGCAGCGGGCGCTAACGCTTACACTGGCGGCGGCGTTGACGCTGGCGCTCATCCCAGCGTTGCGCAGGAGAGAAAACTGGGGAGGCGCAAAGCACGCAGTGACGGAGCGGTGTTTCCTACTGGAACATGTCAATCGCTGCTAATGGGCAATGAGAGACAGAAGACTCCGACTGGACACAGAGACCCGCAGTCCGCTTTTAGTTAACGCGCACGCTGCGAATTTTTATTGTTCAACAGCGCACAGGGGAAATCTCCCACCGGCACCACCTTGCAGGTCGAAATCCATTGCCATATATACGGAGTGGCCAGTGAACGGTTGTGCAGCGCGAGCAGTCGGTTTTTTCAACCAAGAAACTCGCTAGCAGACGCTGCCTGCGTCGGCGTCGCGAGGCGAGAGAGGGCGGAGCGTAGGAGAGGAGAGGAAGGTACGCGCATGCGCAGTGGGAGTGGGGACGCCGCGGGCAGGTATGCCGAGAGGGGGAGAGAGGAGGGGAGGCGCATGCGCAGTGAGGGTGTGGTTGTCGCGGGGAGGGATGCCTAGAGGAGAGAGAGTGGGAAAGGAGGTTTTTATTTTTTTGAAAGGGTTTGCGCATGCGCAGTAAGGGATGTCACGCCGCACACCGGATTAAGCTCGGCCATAAGATGCTTCACATCTAAAAAACGATATCGGCAAAAAAAGCCGGCAGATCCCACGCACTGTGGGAATCGATGTAATGCGAAGCAGCCAGCAAGGAGCAAATCCTGCTGGACATAATATGCATGCCATGATTTACATGTTAGGACCTGTCACTTATGTTCGTCATACAGTCACGTAGTGCGATACGAATTTTGGTGTATATCAAGCTAGCGAACTGGACGCAAGGGCACCGCAAGCGTGGCCTGTAAATGGCATTGTAGATGACATGCATGCCAACATTTTCATGTTACCACCTGCCACTTATGTTCGTTATACAGTAACGTCCCGCAATACCAATTTTGGTGTATATCAAGCTAGCGAAATGGCCGCGAGCATATCATGAGCGTGCCATGCAAGTCATGTTGTACATGACATGTCATGATTTCCGTATGACCACTTGACATTTATGTTCGTCATACAGTCATGACACGCAATACCAAATTTGGTGTACATCAAGCTGGTGAAACGGCCGTCAGCGTGCCATGAGCGTGCCATGCAAGTCATGTTGCACATTACAAGTCATGATTTCCATATTACCACTTGTCATTTAGGTTCGTCATACAGTCACGTCATGTAATACCAAATTTGCTGCATATCAAGCTAGCGAAACGGCCGCGAGGGTGTCATGAGCGTGGCATGCAAGTCATGCTGCACATGACATATTATGATTTCCATATCACCACTTGGCATTTATGTTCGTCATACAGTCACGTCAAGCAATACCAAATTTGTTGAATATCAAGCTAGCTAAACGGCCGCGAGCGTGTCATAAGCGTAGCATGCAAGTCATGTCGCACATGACATGGCATGATTTCCGTATGACCACTTGACATTTATGTTCGCCATACAGTCACGCCACGCAATACCAAATTTGGTGTGTATCAAACTAGCGAAAATGCCGCGAGCATGTCATGAGCGTAGCATGCAAGTCATGTTGCACATCACATGTCATCATTTCCATATTAATATTTGTCATTTATGTTCTTCATACGCAAACCACATTTCGTGTATATCAAGCTAGCGAAACGGCCGTCAGCGGATCATGAGCGTCGCATGTAAATCATGTTGTACATGACATGCATGTCATGATTTTCATAGTACCACCTGTCATTTATGTTGGTCACGCACAAATGGCTCACTGTACCAATTTTTGGGTATATAAAGTTAAGAAAACGGCCTTAGGAGCACTACGGCCATGGCGTATAAATCATACTTTTCATGACTAGTTAGTCATGATTTTCATATGACCAGTCATTCATGTTCGTCATACTGTCTTATTACGGCATACCAAATTTGGTATAAATCCCATTAACGATACGGCCAGGAGAGCTCAATGTTTTAGGCGGATAGATAGATCGATAGATAGATAGATAGATAGATAGATAGATAGATAGATAGATAGATAGATAGATAGATAGATAGATAGATAGATAGATAGATACGCTCAAACTCGCCGAAGTTCGCTAAGAAATGCTTCGAATTTTAAAAATATATAAAAATATAAGTGAAAGCTTTGTGTGTAACTGCAGACCGGTTCTTGCCAGTACCGGTCTACGTGCAGAGGAAAGTTCTGGGAGTCAGTGCCCGCCATTCGGCTTTTATTTGCGGACACTGGAGCTACAATCTGCAGAGTCATGCGACGTGACCGCTCGCTGATTGCTTCAGTAATAGGTCTGCGTTTCTGACCTCGAACGCTGTTCTAAATCACTGCCGCCTACACGCTCTCCATGCTATTGTTCGGCTTGAGTAGGTAGGTATTTCAAGCAACGGAAGTGCTATAACAAGAGGAATAGCTCGACTGGCTAACCCTTGCACAAGAACACTGCCCGGAAGCTGAACTGCTTCCGCTAGGAATAGTAGAAATGCCTATGTAAGACTTTCAGGAAACTCATTTGGGACATTCGTTTCATGATTCATCGTTTTGCAGTTCCGCGCCCGTGTTCATTTAGCGCAGAGGTCACTTTCGGTTTCGGTTTGTGCCAGATTACGTGAAGTTATCATGCAGCGCCCGTATCCCTGCACAAATCAGTACCGCCCCTGTAGCGAAAAATATGAATCCATTGTATACGAAGCGCGTCGGGGCGCCAGAGTCAGGCAACTCAGCAAACAGTTCGGATGATGATTAGTGGGCTTTTGTGGCGCAAGGGCATAGGCGGCCAATGAGCGCCATATCTTTGATGTGGTGTTAGCTATGGCCAATGATTATGATGACAGGGTGTATTACGGCTCTATAGAGGCCTAAAATCACGCGCTACATAGAAGCTTAAAAGCTGTGTATAGAGTATCAAATTATAGTGGCGGTACGTGATGTGATCTATGGGTGCGGGATCAATTGCAAGTGAGTATGATATCTAGAAGTGCGAGACATGAATATAGCACGAATGCATCATCAAGGCCTTTAAACCCAAAGGAAGGGAGGCAGGTGCCTCTTTACTATAGCTGCCGCAGCAACAACCTCTTTTCAGAGGTTGTGCTACGGATGGCCCGGGTATATAACCTGAAAGCTACGGATTTATTTTAAAAACGTCAACACAGAGTCATGTTTAAAAACCGGTTCGCTGCCTATGTGAATCGATGGATGGAGTGGTATTTGCTCTAGGAATGCTAATGGGAAGTACTTTTTTCTGGTATAATCTAATTTAGTGCATTGAAGAAGTATGTGCAGGACAGTGAGTGGTTCACCACTTTTATCACACAAAGTTGGGTCACCACCAAACAAAAAGTGTGTGCTGTGTCTATGTCCTGTTCTTAATCTGGTGAGTGTTACTTCTGTGTGGCGTGACTTCGATACTGGGGGCCAATTCGTGAGAAGTGCCTTGATGAGATGAAATTTATTTTGTGTTTGCCTGTCCCATAACTGCTGCCAATAATCCCTGAGCTTTCGTTTGAGGAAGGGTTTGAGGTCAAGTGCAGGAACACCTATGGATTTATTGGTGGTAGCGTTCTCATGGGCGGCGGCAGCTAGCTGGTCCGCCAACACGTTTCCTCTGAGCTCGCGGTGCCCTGGCACCGAGCACACTACGACTTGCTGTCTAAGCGTGTAAATTCTGCGTAAGATTGTGTATAGCGAGACAAAAACAGTATTTCTCTGGTTTGTCATGGTTTTTAAGGTTTTACCACACTCAGGAAATCAGTGTATATTACTGCCTTCTGTACTTTCAGCTCTTTAATGTGTTTCATGGCAGCAAGTATCGCATAAGCTTCTGCTGTGAATATGCTTGTATTAGTGTCCAGAACACCGACATCTGTAAAAGATGGACCTACGGCTGCGTATGATACGCAAGTGTGAGATTTTGCGGCATCGGTAAAGAATTCTGGACATGTGTATATAAGCAGGAGTTCGAGGAAGTGTGTACGGATATGTGCAATGGGAGCGTGTTTTGTAACTTCCACGGAGGACACATCACAGTCTATAAACGGCCACTGCCACGGCGGGGGGATTTGCAGCGGGGGGCCGCCAGATGGTATTCGAGAAGTGGCACGCCCATTTCCTTACCTAGGCCCCCTCATACGAAGTGAGTAGGCATGTCCCAAGGAAGGGCGGTTGTGAAAAAGAGCAGAGGTGGACAGGTCGGTGACTGTGGGGTATAAGGGGTGTTCCTTGTTCGCGTTCACCTTCTGAAAATATACAAAATATAAGTAGAATCTTTGAAGATGAGGGGACCACTCTATTGATTCAACGTAGAGGCTTTCTACGGGGCTAGTGCGAAAAGCGCCCGTAGATAGGCGAATGCTTAGATGATGAACAGGGTCAGGCATCTTTAAGGTGCTTGGCGGCGCAGACTGATAGGTTATTGCCCCGTAGTCTAGGCGAGTGCGTATGAGGCTTTTATAAATATTCATCAGACATTTTCTCTCACTCCCCCATGATGCTCGCTACAAAACCTTGAGTATATTCATAGCTTTCAGGAACTTGTTTTTTAAATACTGAATGTGTGATATGAAGGTTAGCTTACTATCCAAAATTAGGCCTATGAATTTGTGCTCCGTCTTCACAGAGAAATGCTGACTATGTAGGTCAATATCTGGGTCAGGATGAAGGCCTCTCTTTCGAGAGAACAGAACGCAGCTGCTTTTTTTGAGGATTAAGATTGAAACCGTTTTCGTTTGCCCATTTTGAGATCTTTTTCAGGCCTAGCTCTACCTGCCACTAACAGATCGAAAGGTTGCATGACTTAAAGCCTATTTGTACATAGTCCACATATGTGAATGGATCGACAAAAGGAATGCATTTAGATAGTAAAAAGTGAGCAGATAAGGACACCCCGCTGTGGCACTCCAGTTTCTTGAAGAAATGGTCGCGATAGAACATTTCCTACTCGGACACGGAAGTTACGATCCGACAAATGACTCTGTATTTTATCTAGCATTCTACCACGTACAGCAAGGTGGGACAGGTCTCTTAATATTCCAAAGCGCCACGTTGTGTCGTAGGCCTTTTCTATGTCGAGAAATACGGAAAGAAATAATTGCCTGTGAATGAAGGCGTCACGAGTTTGTGCCTTGACACGTAAGAGATAATCTGCGGTGGATCTACTCTCTCGAAATCCACACTGGTATGGGTGAAGCAGATGCCTGTTGAGGATTTTTTTCGAAAATCTTGCAAAGACAGCTCGTGAGGGCTATGGGCCTGTAGCTTGATACTGAGGATGGGTCTTTGCCGTGCTTAAGGATCGGAATAATAATGTCTTCCTTCCAGGTAGAGGGGTCCTCGCCGGAAAACCACACAGCATTGTACAGGAAAAGTAGGGTTTTTTGTGTTTCAAGAGGTAGGTTTTGCAACATTTTTATATACTACATCGTCAGAACCTGGGGCGGATTTATTGCAGCAGTTTAGAGATCTCTGTAGCTATGGTAAACAAAAAGGTTCACTGTGTGCCTGGTATTCTGTACGCTTGCACTCTAGTTTTAAATGCGAATGCATTTCATGGTCGGGCTATGTCAGGCATCCGGCGTTGTCCGGCGTTCTCCGGCGTTGTCCAGCGTTGTCCGCGGAGGAGGAGGAGGAGGAGGATAGGTTGAGGAGGTAAGCGCCGGCAGGTGTTAGATGTGAAGCATCTTATGGCGAAGCTTAATCCGGTGGTGGTGGTGGGCGGCGTGACCACCCTTCCTGCGCATGCGCAAACCCTTTAAAAAAATAAAAATAAAAAAACCTCCTCTCTCCCTCTCTCTCCTCTAGGCATCCCTCCCCGCGGCAACCACAGCCTCACTACGCATGCGCGTCCCACCTCTCTCTCCTACGCTCCCCCTCTCTTCTCTAGGCATCTCTGCCCGCAGCGTCCACACTCCCACTGCGCATGCGCGTCCCCCCCCCTCTCTCTCCTCTCCTACGCTCCCCCCCTCTCTCGCCTCGCGACGCCGACACAGGCAGCGTCTGCTAGCGAGTTTCTTGGTTGAAAAAAACCGACTGCTCGCGCTGCACAACCGTTCACTGGCCACCCCGTATATATGGCAATGGATCTCGACCTCCAAGGTGGTGCCGGAGGGAGATTTCTCCTGTGCGTTGTTGAACAATAAAAATTCGCAGCGTGCGCGTTAACTAAAAGCGGACTGCGAGTCTCTGTGTCCAGTCGGAGTCTTCTGTCTCTCATTGCACATTAGCAGCGATTGGCATGTTCCAGTAGGAAACACCGCTCCATCGCTGCGTGCTTTACGCATACCCAGTTTTAAATGCGAATGCATTTCAAGTGCGTGAGGGCGCTCGCATCGCGGGAGCTCGGCGGAGCTATATATGAAAAGAAAATAAAAAAAATAAAAAAAAGGAAAAAAAGAACAAAAAAAAAAATAAAAGACAAATAAAAAAAAGAAGAAAAAAAACAAAAAAAAGCAAAAAGAAAAAAAAAGGCGCTGCGCCGTGCTCCCGACCGGGCTGCAGAAATTAGGCGCCTTTTCCTTCTTCGAACCACAACAAACAACCACCATATATAAATGGAGTGAAGCGCGCGCGAAATGCATTCGCATTTCCTCACGATTTCCCTTCGGGGAGGTGGGGGGCATTTTTCTTTTTGTTTTTCTATTCTTGTTTTGTAGCGTTGGAAGGCATCAGAGAAGTGCAACGAGCTCGACACCTGTTCGAAGAGTGCGCCCAGGGAGTTCGTTTGGTCTTCCAAGCTGTCGCCTTGTGTGTTTACTAGATAAAGTGAATATGTTTGTCTTCCTATTACCCTACTGACCCTGTTCCAGAGGTTACCCTCATGTGCATATGAAGTGATGCCTGATAAAAACTTTGCCAGCTTTCCCGCCTCGCTTGTCGGTGAGTCCTCCTGCCTTGCGACTTTATGTTCCTATAGACTCTAATGTTCTCCGCAGTAAGAGTGTCCCGAAGTAACCTCCATTCTTTATTTTGCTTTTTGCGCACGATTCGACAATCACTATTCCACCATGGCACACGTCGTTAGCCAAGCAGTCCATTTGTTTGTGGGATGCATTTATTGCAGCATCAATAAAAAAGCTGTAAAGTAGTCCGCAGCAGCTTCTATGCTTAAGCTACACATGTGAGTCCAACTTAAAAGGGTAAGTTTTCGAAACTTTCCAATCGGCTGTGTCAGTCTGCCATTTGGGAACGTGTGGAGGACACTGATTTGCAATTGCTGCGCTGAGAACTATTGGAAAGTGGTCACTTCCATAGGGATACCCAGTTACTTCCCAGTTAAGGTATTCCTGTTTGGATCTAACCAGTGTTGTGTACAATTTAGGTTTTAAATCTGGAGGAACGAATGAATTCGTTAATGTAAGGTATACCAAAATTAAAAATTGTGTGACATAATGTGACCTTATGACGAATGTGAATATCATAACATCAAAATCATGACATGCATGTCACGAAAGGCATGATTTACATTGCACGGTCTTGGTGCTCTTGCGAACGTTTCGTTCGCGTGATATGTAAAAAAAAATGCTATGATATGACATGATTGTATGACGAACATAGCAGGTCCTAACATGCAAATCATGACTCGCATATCGTGGACAGCATGATTTACATGACGGGGTTTCGGGATGCTCGCTGCCGTTTCATTAAATGAATACATACCAAAATTGATATCACGAGACATTTCCGTATGACGAACAAAAATGACAGGTGGTAACATGAAAATCATGACATGCATGTCATGTCCGACATGACTTACATACCATGCTCATCGTGCTGTCGCGTCCGTTTAGCTACCTTGATACGTCCCAAATTTGGTATTGCGTGCTGTGACTGTATGACAAACATGAATGGCAGGTGGTAACATGGAAATCATGACATGAATGCCGTTCATAGCATGATCGGATCGCCAAGCTCACGGTACGGCGGCCGTCTCGCTAGCTTGATATACACAAAAATTGATATTGCGTGGCATGACAGTATGACGAGCATAAATGACAGGTGCTAATGACAAAATAATGATGAGAATGTCATGTACGGCACAGTTTACACGCCATGCTGATGATAAGCTTCCGGTTATTTCGTTAATTTGATATTGCTACACAGGCTCTTTTCATTCTATGTTAACTTCCACCATTCCATCGCATGTGTAGCTACTGCCTAGCGCATACCTGGCCAAAGTGTCTGGGAGTATTCGGGATTATTTAAGATAATCTGTTCTGCTTGAGCGTGCAAACGCAAACAGCTAAGTCTAAGTTTATGCTCGAGCTAACGTGGCCACCAGCGATAACGCTGAAATGTTCGATGCCGACGGGCCTTGCCACGGATCAGATAATCGACGGCTAACGCTCTGTTCGCCGATATCAGTGTACAGCGTGGATATCTTGCTGTAGTTTGAATTTCCGCTTCCCGGCCACAAGTTCCGCCAAATAAAGAGTTTCATCTCGGACACACTGACTGCTGCCTTCGTTAATGTCAAGACCACGTGAAAACCTATACCCCATTGCTATGGCGTGGGGTAAGGGCGTTACGGACATTAAAAAAATATCATGAATAGTATATGCCACAATAAAGGTTTCATTGACATGGTATATATCAGAGTGTACATGCATGCCTGCACGACAAACATGCGACATACTATAATAAAGTAAATGTCATGAAATTAATGACTCAGCTCCCCCTCAAAGACAAACACGGCGATGAATTCAGCTTTTTACTGGCTGTTTCGCATTACATCGATTCGCACAGAGCGTGGGATCTGCCGAATTTTTTTCTTTCTATTTGTGTAGTGCATGAGAAAGCTATGGGCAAGGTGGGGGGAGGGAGGAAAGGGCTCAATAACGCAAATACAGGGTATGACATAAACAGGAACAGCATGAAGCACTGTGTTTTTTTTAAATGCGAGGCATTTCTTAGTGAACTGCGGGGACTTTGAGCGTTTCTATTTACGTATCTATCTAGAGGCCTACGTCTGGGCGCTCTCGTGATTCCTTGGGGTAGACCAAAATTAGTATGGCAAGAGAAGGCGGTTTGATGAATAAGTCTAGCTGGTCGTGACGTGAATAACGTGAAAATCCCGTCGCGTACGTCGTCAAACCAGTTCCTCCAGTCACGTTTGGCACATACCCGTATACCACTTGCCGCGGTATGCGGGCTTGCGCCACAGGTGATTGTCACTTTGTATCTGCCCAGGAAAGAACAGACATTGATAATTTAAATACGAGATCATTAAGAAAAAACGGCATCGGCAGTGTTGACCCTACGAATGCAAAGAATCAATATCAAGATCCCAGCAGGAATCGAACCCAAACATTCTGCGCGGCAATCAAGTATTCTACCACAGAGCCCCGCCTGTTCTCTAAAATGCTTAGGAAGAGACCTTATGCAGGCGTGATGTGGGTGAAACGTCAACTGGGGTTGCAATCCTGGCTATCTAATTTTACAGCCATTACATATGTACTATGATACAGGCCTCACGTCGGGTCAATATCAGTTCTATACTTAAGCGCCAATCACTGAAGTTGGTCTACTTAGCAGTAGCCAGGGCTCCCATCCACGCAAGCACAAGCGCTACAAATCAGCTTACCGCTTGTAGTGTTTGTACTACTCACGTTGCTGTTGCCATCGTTACGGAACTGTAAAACACTGGTTATATAAAAAGTATGCAAGGTATGTCGGTGCGTAAAACATTTCTACATATTTTTCGTGTCATTTCTTGACTTTGCCTTCAATAAAAATTACACGGCGGTCACCTTCCTTCCGGATGCTTCAGATCACCTCGATTCCCATGGTACGTGGGATCTGCCAATTTTTTTTCATCGTGTCATTTTTTTTTTCGCCGCGAGATAAGTCCTGTGTGCACCAGGGAATGCTTACTTCTCGCTTTTTTACAGCGGTAATTTTAAACGATGCACTGTTTAGGTTCGTATAAACTCCGTTATTCGCGAAAAAAACTTATCATCATGAAGCGGCCCGCGCTCCCCCTCGTCCTTTGCTTCGCTCCCAGAACATGGGCGCCGATTTGTTTGCCGTGGGATGCAGTAATTACGATGGGTGACAGAAGGACTGCAGAGAGAGAGAGATAGAAATAGAGAGAAAGAGAAAAAAAAGAAATAGAGTGAAAAATAAAGAAATAGAGAGAAAGAAAGGGGAAGCGAGAAATAAAGAAAGAGAGAAAAAAGCCTGAAAGAGGAACAAATAGCCAGAGATAGAGATTGAAACAAATAGAAATAAACCGACAAAAATGTGATAGGAAAACGGAGAGCCGAAAAAAAAAAAAAGACAAACAAGGAACGCAGCCATAGCTCTGCACTTCCTTCAGGCTTGCCACCACTGGTACCGAGCTACATTAAGGGGAGATGCGAGTCGGAAAAAAGTTGCGTTATTCTGTAGCCTAGGGCAATGAAATTTTGCTGTATATATAGGGCTTTATGCTGATTTCAAATATGTAATTAGTTCTATAGTAAGTTGTACAGTTTTCGTATTGTGGCATGACAATGTGTAAAGTATAGTTCGTGTTGAACAAACTTTTTATGCCACTAAACTTTTATGCTTCTGAGCCATTAATGCCTCATATTGCTCCACATTAACTGTGGAATGCAAATAACTATCAAGAAAGTGTGTAAAAAACATTTGGTGATGAAGAAAAATTATAATGCAAGAATTCTTAGAATCCTCAGCCTATATTAATGGTTTACTTTAAGTAAGTAATAAATATACAGGCGATATCAAGTTTTAAAAGAGGTAAATACAACTTTCACATAGTAAGGAATATGTGGAAAAAATTTCATCCCGATCGGGCTATCAAAAGTACCAAAAATATGATGTCCAAACTCACGAAGCTGCCCACAAATGGATCTTGAAAAAAACGCATTTTAAAGGTATAAGTGAAAGCTCGTCTATGCGGAAAAGATTTGTTTTTAAGATGATTTATTCCATCATAAGAGCTTGGCAATCATGGTTAGCATGAGCATGTGGTTATAGTGAACGCCTCATGCGAAATGCAATCGCAAGCAGCCAGGTGACAATTTCCAGGGGACTCTAGACAATGAGCACTTTTTAGTTTTTTAGTAGTCACCTTGTGCTCTTTAAAATCGATTTTAACCTACTTCCAGTTTAATTATAATCTTCACCTTTTTTGTCGTGAAGTAGAGAAACTAAACTTGTGAAAGCAAATAAAAAAAAGAAAAATGTGTTTTTTGGAAAAAAAAGCGTTTTTCGACTCGCATCTCCCCTCAATTTGCTTTATTGCATGATCATGCGCAGGCTTGGTGCTCCAGAGTTCTGGCCCAGCTAAAGGTGCGAATATTTTCCTTCCAAAACGAGCAAATTCATGCTCGTAAGAAGATGCAGCGCCCTTGGCGTTGCAGCAAAATATACAGCAGTCACCGGCCGCTGTGGCGTATCGGATGTGGCGTTGCACTGTGAAACACGAGGTTGGGGGGATCAAGTCGCGTTTCGATCAGGGCGAAATTAATGGACGCCTCCGGTAGTCGGAATATCCACGGTCCCTCACAACGGCGCGTCTCATGGACGTATCGTGGTTCATAAAACGAGTTAAATTCAATGCAATGCGATGAAGCCAAGTCTTGCCCCGCGCTGCAGTGATCTCCATAAGTGTGGTTACCACCGTGTAGTAGAAATTCTACAGGAACAAGAGTACGCGTGCCGGCTCCAAGCAGCTTTTAAATTATTGGGATTTATTTTCCTCTTGTGGACAGCGTACAATGGTAAAGCCAAAGTGAATAAAAAACTCACAATATTACGATATTCTCAGGCCTATCATGACAATCAAAAACTAGCAATGCTTTTACGCGTATGTAGAACAATAAAATTCGGAGCATTGCTTAAAGCCTTTTGGAGGAGTGCTTTCTGTTGTAATCAAACAAAGGAATACAATCGGAGTTGTACAGCGTGAGTAGGATGACCCGTTTTGGGGGAAAAAGTACTGTGATTTGTGGAAGGAATAGGCCAGAATGAGAGCTTAAATGTTGCCTATTATACTTCCAGAAGAGGATTGGACCACAGCCAGCTCCGTCTCTCTTGAATCGCCGTCAAAAATGCGATCATTTGGCAAACTATAGCAGATACTCGGCTATACTATTCTGTGGCATGTATTGAATGTCTTTGTTTTCGATACGCTGCTAATAAAAGCAGTGAATAAGCCGCATTTTCCGACCACTCCTTCCTCTTGCCGAAACAAAATTTCACGCGTCAGGGAGTGCTGGCTCGCGCGTACTGAACTGAGATCTCAAAGAAATGTTTTTTCCATCTGCTGAGATTTCCAGACAATTAGCAGCCGAAAACACTTGCAGCAGCAACAGAATCTGAAAATAAAAAAAAATTGGCCACGTATCTGCGTGCTTCGCTGCAAATGTCGTCGAAAGACGATAGTCTTGTGCCGGCCGTAATACGGTGTTTTGCCTTGCCTCAGACAGCGCCTACTCTACGTTGAATTGGCTGCATCTGGATGGAATTGATAAAATAGAGGAGGCGCTGCGCGAGATATGGACACCACCGAAAAACATGAGCTTGTGCTGAACCAAGGGCCACTGCCAGCTGCAGCACATTATCGTCGGCACAGGGGTTTTTCGTGCAAAGCGTCGCAGTTCGTGCAGAGCGTCACATTTTCAGCGCAGTCTAAAAAACACTTGGGTCTTTATTAGAATTACGTGTCTATGTATTTCCTAATAAAAGAACACACGACCTCATATTTACATATTAATGTTGAGCCTCAGGTATGCGTAGTATTTGCTTTTTGATCGAATATGTTCACAAGTATGTACGCAAACAGCAGTTCAAGATGGGTGGGCGTTCAGAAAGTGGTTAAACTTTGGCCGAGTAGCTGAATCAGGTTACGGACAGACAGACAGCCAGCCAGACGAAAATTTTTGCGTGTAAGTATCCCAAGAAAGACTATCGTCTTTAATATGGAAGGGGTATTGGTTTCCGACGGCGGCATACAAGGTAGACGCGCGCTCGTCGAGCGCATAACAGACGACGAGCGGCATGGCGTTTCCTCTTAGCACATCAAAAAAAGTGATGCCACAGAAGCAGCAGTAAGTTTTCTTTTGTTTTGGAAGTTTGACCTACCAATCACTAAGGGACTAATCGGCGCTGGTGGCGCAATGGCGACCCTTGGGGGTTATACCAGCTAACCTAGCCCTGATTAAGACCTCCGGTGAGTACTACATGCCGACCGTCAAGAAAACACACGTCCGCGTCTCGGATCAACGTGGATGGACAGCGTGAACTGTCGATGGAGCCAAATGTGGAAGGTCACATTAAGCTGAAGTCATCCTGAAAAGCATCCATGCTAGATCTGGTTACAATAAGAGTTCAGCTGCCTAACAAAAATAGCTTTATTTGTAATCTCCACAATAAAATGTAAAGAACAAATAAATTAACTTTCCATTTTTTCCTTTATACAAGAGGTTTCAAGCTCCAGAAAATACTTGTAAGGGCGTCGTTTAAACGTTTGCTGCGAATTCTTCCCCAAACGAGGGGCAGGATCTACCCAAAGAAGCACTGATAGCCTTAGCAATGAATGAATGAATGAATGAATGAATGAAAATTCTACACAGTTTCCCCTTTGGGAGTAGTCCACGGTAATTAAATCTCCTTCGACTTGGCTAGGTGATGCTTCACCATGGAGCTTTATTTTTAGGTTGCAGCTTTCCCTCGAGTGTTGTGTTCGGGCGGCATCGGTATGGCGTCTTTCGCTTTCCCAGCTTTCTTGAACGTCTGAACCACTCTCCCAGCAGTAACTTCCAGCGAGCATTGAAACGCGAGTTTGGCAGTAAATTTTCGCAGAGTGCAAATTTTCCTTGTGTGTGCAATCCTCCATGTCGGCTCTACATCTCTACTCTACTGCTCGCCCTTGCAGCGAAACTGTGACTTTTATTAAGGCGAAAGCCTTTAATGGCTCATACTCGCAGCGTATGTCCGTCCGTGCCCTGGAATGGTGCTAGCTGTGTCCTCTCCCCCTCACACTCTCTCAGCAATCACGTGATGGCACAGCGATGCATAGCAACAGTTCCCCCGTCCCAGCTGTGGCCTCCCACCCCCCTTACACTCACTCATCAATCAAATCATTTCGGAGAGAGTATAAAAAGCAAAAAAAAAGAAAAAAAATACAAAAAGACATGGCATAGTCAGTGGAATGACCACAGGCTTTCGCCGAACACAATTAGGAATTCACAAAGTGTCGTTCAAAATGCAGGTAAGTAAGTAAGGGTGCCAACCTCTTGCGAATACAAGCAGAAATATTAAAACCTGCTTTAGCGTTATTCGCCTTTTCGGTCGGTTTCAAGATTGCGATATCAGCAGCACCTGTTGTACCCCAAGAAACTTCCGGTCACTTCAATGATCACTCTAACATAGAATCAGAACGCGTGTATTTTAAGTTTTGGGAGAGTAAGGAAAGTATCTGTTTGTGCTATCAGGTAAAAGGAAGGCGCTTAAAGTTTAGGACTAACTGTTATAATGTTTGTGCAGCTTAGAAGAACGTTTATTTGAAATTATGGCCAGACACATGGTGAAAAGTGTTTAAAATGCGCGGGCCATTGCTACTCTAGCTACGCCGGCGCACGAAACCGGAAGCCGTCCAGCACCTCAGTTTGTAAACAGCGAAAATGTCTATTGCATGTGCTTCCCCTAGTGTCTACGGAATCAAATGTAACAGAAACTGCAAACATATGCTATAGCGAAAAGCCTGCGCGCAGGTTCTCGGTAGATAGTTGCTTTTTGTCTGTATATTTGAATAATTCTTTACACGAAAGGTAAGACGAAAACCCTCTAGGCTCGCTTCACATCCTTTACACCAGGGATCGGCAACCTGCGGCCCGTGGGGCAGTATTAATACGCCCTTGGCACGATGCCAGAATCCTCCATGCTCCTCCTTGTGACTTCTTATCTGAAGGCTGACATGGCAGTTATGGCCTCAAATAACGTTTATACATGTATCTTGTTTGTAAATTGCAACTCTGTGACACGCGTGCTGAAAATAAGCACCACTTTTGTATTGCAATGTCATATTTTTGTTACATTTTGTCAATTCATCGAATTTTTTTTTCTCTTTGCCGGGAAAGCACCCTCCCCCTTCGCCATGCGGCCCCCCTACGTGTCGACTTCATGAAACTCGGCCCTCCGCCACAATACGTTGCCGGCCCCAACAGTAGACCACCATAACTCAGCCTAAAGGGGCCCTGCAACGCTTTTCCAAGTAGCCATGAAATGGCTTCTCTAAAGGAGCTTATCGCCTCACGAATCAACCGAAGAAAAAGTTTTTTGGAATCCTTCTATTACGAGTGCAGTTACAAAGATTTGTCACACGCTGTTATTGCTTTCTCTCATACCTCGTCCCGACAAAAGCGCTGGAAGCTAAGCAGGCAGGGATGGCTCAGGAGAAGGTCACGGCGAATTCCACTGGGAGATCCGAAGCGGCCGCCAAAACACTGGAGCGAGCACTCGGATTGCACCAAGGCAGATCTACCAGCGGAACATGTGAATGCTCCGTGTGAGGTCGCTCCGAAAGTTTTCTTCAGAGTGAAAGGCGCGCGGTCAGCCGCATAACAGTCATGAACGCGTCTGTTGCCCAGGAGAAGCTTCGAACTTGTAATTTTATTATTGTAAATCACCCTTATCGCAAAGCGCCAAGAACAGCTAGTTTAAGAAAATTTATCGACCATCCCTTAGCCGGTAGAGAACGAAGGGACGCAAGGGAAGGCGGCTGCGCAGCAGACATTATATTCAACGCAAGCCAAGCGCTAGTCAATATATTTAGCGTCTTCTGTTGCAAACGTAGAGGAAGAAATGCATGCTTGTCGTAAGGAAGGCGCTCACAGCAGAAATACCGCCACAGTTTTCGTTGAATACTATAAACTTTGCTGATAATCAACAGCTTTTAAATGCGGAGCATTTCTTGCAGTACTGCGGGTTCTTTTAGCATATCTATCTATCTATCTATCTATCTATCTATCTATCTATCTATCTATCTATCTATCTATCTATCTATCTATCTATCTATCTATCTATCTATCTATCTATCTATCTATCTATCTATCTATCTATCTATCTATCTATCTATCTATCTATCTATCTATCTATCTATCTATCTAGCCGCCTACGTCTCGGTGCTCTCGTGATCACCCCCGTAACTTCGGGTAAGTCAAAATTAGTATGGGAGGGTAAGATGGTTTGAAGAATATGACTCGCTGGTCATGACATGAATAATGTGACAATCCCGTCGCGTACGACGTCAAACGGTTTCCGCCAGACACGTGTGGCACATACCCGTATACCACGGCCGTGTATGTGCCACAGGGATGCTGGTATGTGCCACAGGTGATTGGCAGTTTATATCTACCCAGAACGGCGAGAAGAGACATTGGTAATTTTAACACCAGAGCGTAAGAAAATGCTGGCATTGCCAGCGTTGACCCGACGAATACAAATAATAAATGTCATGGTCCTAGCAGGAATCCCCAGCATTCTGCGAGCCAATCAAGTATTCTAGCAAAGAGCCAAGCCAGGTCTCAGAACTGCTTTTCAAATAGACCCTAATGTTCGTGAAACGTCAATTGTGGTTGCAGTGCTGGTTATCCAATTTTATAAACATTAGATATGCACTCCTATGATACAGCCATCACGTCGACTTAACGTCAGTTGTAGTTAAGCGCCATCCACTGAAGTTGATTTATGTAGCAGTGCCTGGGGCTACCATCCTCGCGAGCACAAGCGCTACAGATCAGCTTACCGCTTCTGGTGTTGCTAATATCCATGTTGCTGTTGGCATCGTTGCGCAACTGTAAACAACTGGTTATATGAAACATATGCGATTCTTCAACATATGTCTGTGCGTACATTTGTACTTGTCTTTAGCGTCATTTCGTGACATTTCGCTCAATAAAAATAATACAACACAGTCACCTTCCCTCCACATGCTTTGCATAACATCGATTCCCAAGGTACGTGGGATTTGCCGAATTTTTTTCATTTGTCAGTTTTACAGTACTGATCTCATTCGAATGTCTGAGCGCCGCTCTCACTCGCAAGTGGAGCTGGCCCGCATACGAAGTGGCTCGGGTGATGTAGCGCCTGCAGCCTCGAGCGGCCGCCGCTACGGCTTGCCTGGTTATGTTTGCCAATCGGCAGAGAGAAGGCGAATCTTGCAGCCCCATGCAACCTGGCTGTTCCAGGGTAGTTAAGGAAGAACTGCTGCGTTAATATGTCAAGTATATTTATTTTGAACAAATGTGTACGATTTGCAGCACAAGATGGATTGCACAGCCGCTACGCAGGCTTAATCACATTCGGCACATTGTAATTTGTTACAAACTCAAACAACGTAACGTTTTATTTTTGTCGTCTTTTTAACCCAGTATGGTAGAAAACATCCTTGACTTTTTTTAGAGAGATGTCTAGAAAATGAAAAATGGTGCTTGGGGAAAACTATTTTCAAACCTGGGTGTTTTTTGGTAAACGACAAACGTTTCAACACGGTTTTGAAGTATAACGACGAGCACACAAAACGCGATATTTTACAGAAAAATTCAGATATCAAACGCATTATGTACCGGGTTTTACTGTTGTCATCTTAACTTGTCTGCCACAATATATTCCTAAATACAAGCCTTCTGTGCAGGTTATCATGCTTGTGATGTTCTCCTTCAAAATTTCTTCTACAGCAGAGGGAAACAAAATCCTAAAGAGGCAGTATCTCACTTACTTTTTGTCAGAAGTAAATATTGTCCCCAAGGATTGCACATTTTCCCCGAAAGGTGCAAAAATTGCGAAATTGGCGGGAAAGTGTTTTGGGGGGAGATAATGTGTATATTATTTTTTTTGGCAGATATAACTTCACAATTATTGTTATTTGTCTAAAGATAGCGCCAACAGTATATTTCGTCAAAATCTGGAGTGGCGACCAGGATCTCATGTTCGCTCTTTTCTCGATACGACCACTTCAGTCTTGTTCGTATACGAAACTATACGGTCGCGAATAGTATGCACCATATTTTGGCTGTGTAATTCAGCACCTATGTGTAATTTACAGGGGAGGAGCAGCAAACCATCCTCCCTGCCGCTGCTCCGCTCCCCCCTGCCGGCCACTGATGCATCCAGCATCAGTGGCCGACATTACTGGAAAACATGTACCCGTAGGCCTGCGAAGGTAGCCTACTTGAGGCTATCTTCTTCATCACCCATAAGAACTGAAAGCCCGTCAGTCCGCCGTTTATATACCCTGCAACGGGTCACGTGACAGCAATGCGAGCACAACCCGCGCCTCCTCCCGCCATCCTCTTTGGCAGCCCCTCGAGACACCATCACCAAGATTCGACCAGCGAAGTGAGCGTGGGTGGCCATCAAATCTGCACGTCTTTAACACCATCTACATGAATTCACTGTTCTTCCCTTTATGAAAACCACTTTGCATTTTCGAAGACATCGATCTAGCGGTATTGTTTTTCGCGGGGGCCGGTGGCAAGTTCTTAAATAAGAGATGGATGCCGCTTCGTAAGAACAACTGCACGAAAGGGAATAATGTGTTTCCGGAATTTCATGTCATGTTTTTGACAAATGAAATGTCGACCTGGGCTTGAGCTGTTCATAGAAATGGAGTGGCATAATAAAGCTTTCAAAAAAAAAAAAGGAAATGAAGGCTCCGCTTTTACGTGCAACGTGAACACAACGTAGAAATCGATGTAACACGATAGTAAAACGTGTCCTTACAGAAGTACTGGAATGTTTACTGTACAGTACTCGCGGATTGAAACAGGACAACTTAGGTCTAAGCAACGCTCATACTTTCGTTTCTTCATTTCGGATTATATTGGCGTAATTTCCGACTCAAACGCGTAGATTGATTTTAGAGACCATTATGTTTAGAGACCAGATTTGTCACGAGATGAAGTGATTATCTTGAGCAGCTGCGCATACCAGTCGTTAGACTGACAAACTTGATGTGCGCTTTGAATCCTTGAGTACTGTACATTGAATAAGACTGCTTGTACAATGCCTATTGGTGTTTGGCAGTTACAGCACCGTTTAACGTGAATGCACCCGCGTTGACACTTCGTGGTACATCTTTATACCGACGGCTAACGTGTGTGACCAAGGATTAAAAAAACTCTTGTGGTGGCTGTAGTAGCTATTGTTGAGCGAGTATTCTGAAACAGCGGTGCGAAAGCCAGAATAGCTTCGCTGATTTAACGCAGAACTTAGGATAAGGTCGCCATCCCACGGCATATTTTGAACGCCACGGCTGGACTGGAGGGAAACGCAACGCGCGTTGTGTGTGCCCTGTAGCCCAGCAGGGATTTTAAAGCGAAAGCCTTTAATGTATCATGCTCACGTCCGTCCGGTGTCCGTCCGTCCGGTGTCCGTCCGTCCGGTGTCCGTCCGGCGTCCGTCCGGCGTCCGTCCGTCTGTCCGTCCGTCCGGCGGTAGTGCTGGTGGTGCGCGTCCTGACCACCCTTACTGCACATGCGCAAACCCTCCCCACGCACCTCCTCTCCTGCGCTTCCCCTCTCTCTCCTCTAGGTATCCCTCCCGCCCGCGGTGTTTACACACCCATTGCGCATGCGCGTCCCCTCCCCCCTCTCTCTCCTATCCTCCCCCCTCTCTCCTCTAGGCATCACTCCCGCGGCGCTTACACCCCCATTGCGCATTCGCGTCCCTTGCCCCTCCCTCTCCTCTCCTACGCTTCCCCCTCTCTCTCCTCTAGGCATCCCTCCCCGCGGCGTCTACACCCTCACTGTGCATGCGCGTCCCCATCCCCATCTCTCTCCTCTAGGCATCCACCCCCCCCCGCGGCAACCACACCCCCCAATGCGCATGCGCGTCCCCCTCCCCCCTCTCCTACGCTCCCCCTCTCTCGCCACGCAATGCCGACGCAGGCAGCGTCTGCTAGCAAGTGTCTTGGTTGAAAAAACCGACTGCTCGCGCTGCACGACCGTTCACTGGCCACCCCGTATATATGGCAATGGATCTTGACCTGCAAGGTGGTGCCGGTGGGAGATTTCTCCTGTGCGTTGTCGAACGATGAAAAATTCGCAGCGTGCGCGCTAACTAAAAGCGGACTGCGGGTCTCTGTGTCCAGTCTGAGTCTTCTGTCTCTCATTGCCCAGCAGCGATTGGGATGTTCCAGTAGGAAACACCCGTCCATCACTGCGTGCTTTGCGCCCCCCAGGTTTCTCTCCCGTGCAACGCTGCGATGAGCGCCAGCGTCAACGCCGCCGCCAGTGTAAGCATTAGCGCCCGCTGCTTCGCATATACACATGGTTCCCTTTAGCGTGGATGGTGTAATCTTTAAGGCGAAAGCCTTTAATGTCTCATGCTCAGGTCCGTCCGGTGTCCGTCCGACCTTCGTCCGGCGTCCGTCCATCCGTCTGTCCGTCCGTCTGTTTGTCTGTTCGTCCGTCCGTCCATCCATCCGTCTGTCCGTCCGTCCGTTCATCCGTCCATGTCCGTCCGTCCGTCCATCCGAACTCTGGCACGGAGCCAGGTGGCCGCCGGGATGCGCAGATGGACGCCGGTCGCGTGGGACTCTATAGCGCTCGCGCTTTGCTTGGGTAGCGTCGCTGTGCCCAGAGTTTGCAATCATACTGACCGACGCCGTCTCAATGGAACCAGGCGTTCACGGAATACACTTTCCAATTTACAAAGGGTCCGTCAACTTAAGAGCTGGAACGCGGATGGCATTTGCACGATGCGCAAAGCGCGAGAAAATACTAACGCATGCGAACGGAGGAAGATGAGTCTCGCGTCTAGCTGCGATTGGCGGTAAAAAATTAAAGAAGAAAACACGCACCCATTAAGTTTGTGTCTTATGCCACTGAGAGTGTAAAAGAAAAATGACATGGCATAATCAGTGGAATGGCCACACGCTTTCGCCGAACACACTTTGGAATGTACAAAGTGTCCTTCAATTTTGTACTACAGTGTTCTGGTTCGCATAGTAGGTGCTTCCCTACTTCATGAAAGT
The DNA here is from genome assembly GCA_030522465.1 of Rhipicephalus appendiculatus. NCBI lineage: Eukaryota > Metazoa > Arthropoda > Arachnida > Ixodida > Ixodidae > Rhipicephalus > Rhipicephalus appendiculatus. The sequence continues at coordinate 39,553 of JALIZH010021029.1, forward strand.
GTCCGGACGCGGGACGCGGGAGGGACGGACATAGCCCCGAGCATAAGATGCTTCGCATCTAAAAAATTCGCAGCGTGCGCGTTAACTCAAAGCGGACTGCGGGTCTCTGTGTCCAGTCCGAGTCTCTCATTGCCCATTAGCAGCGATTGGGATGTTCCAGTAGGAAACACCGGTCCATCACTGCGTGTTTTGTGCCCCCCAGGTTTCTCTCCTGTGCAACGCTGCGATGAGCGCCAGCGTCAACACCACCGCCAGTGTAAGCGTTAGCGCCCGCTGCTTCGCATCTACACATGGTTCCCTTTAGCGGGAGATGGTGTAATCTTTAAGGCGAAAGCCTTTAATGTCTCATGCTCACGTCCGTCCGGTGTCTGTCCGGTGTCCGTCCGTCTGTCTGTCGGTACGGCCGTCCGTCCATCCATCCGTCTGTCCGTCCGTCCGTCCATGTCCGCCCGCCCGTCCGTCCGTCCGCGCGCCCGAGCTCTGGCACGGAGCCAGGTGGCCGCCGGGATGCGCAGACGGACGCCGGTCGCGTCGGACTCTATAGCGCTCGCGCTTTGCTTGCGTAGCGTCGCTGTGCCCAGAGTTTGCAATCATTCTAACCGACGCCGTCTCAATGGACCCAGGCGTTCATGGAATACAGTTTCCAATTTACAAAGGGTCCGTCAATTTAAGAGCTGGAACGCGGATGGCGTTCGCACGATGCGCCAAGCGCGAGAAAATACTAACGCATGCGAGCGGAGGAAGATGAGTCTCGCGTCTCGCTGCGATTCGCGGTAAAAAAATTAAAGAAGAAAACACGCGCCCATTCGGTTTGTGTCTTATCCCACGGAGAGTGTAAAAGAAAAAACACATGGCATAATCAGTGGAATGGCCACACGCTTTCGCTGAACACACTTTGGAATGTACAGTGTCCTTCAATTTTTTTTAGATGTGAAGCATCTTATGGCGAAGGTTAATCCGGTGGTGGTGGTGTGCGGCGCGACATCCCTTACTGCGCATGCGCAAACTCTTTCAAAAAAATAAATAAAAAACCTCCTTTCCCCTCTCTTTCCTCTAGGCATCCCTCCCCGCGGCAACCACACCCTCACTGCGCATGCGCCTCCCCTCCTCTCTCCCCTCTCTCCTCTAGGCATCCCTGCCCGCGGCGTCCACACCTCCCACTGCGCATGCGCGTCCCCCCTCTCTCTCCTCTCCTACGCTTCCCCCTCTCTCCTCTAGGCATCCCTGCCGGCGGCGTCCACAGTCCCACTGCGCATGCGCGTCCCCTTCTCTCTCTCCTCTCCTACGCTCCCCCTCTCTTGCCTCGCGACACCGACGCAGGCAGCGTCTGCTAGCGAGTTTCTTGGTTGAAAAAACAGATTGCCCGCGCTGCACAAACGTTCACTGGCCACCCCGTATATATGGCAAAGGATCTTGACCTGCAAGGTGGTGCTGGTGGGAGATTTCTCCTGTGCGTTGTTGAACAATAAAAATTCGCAGCGTGCGCGTTAAGTAAAAGCGGACTGCGGGTCTCTGTGTCCAGTCGGAGTCTTCTGTCTCTCATTGCCCAATAGCAGCGATTGGCATGTTCCAGTGGGAAACACCGCTCCATCACTGCGTGCTTTGCGCCTCCCCAGTTTTCTCTCCTGCGCAACGCTGCGATGAGCGGAAGCGTCAACGCCGCCGCCAGTGTAAGCGTTAGCGCCCGCTGCTTCACATCTACACATAGTTCCCTTTAGCGAGAGATGGTGTAATTTTTTTTCTCGGGGCGAGCGTAAGCAGAGAATGCAGTGTTACAGCCTGGCGAAGCAGGTATGCGTCGCAGATCTATTTTTGGTATGGATGGATGCTATGAGTGACGCCGAAGCTTGGGCTAAGGTCGCGACCTCGCGGTGTTAAGACGGTCACAAAATTGTAACGGAAGCAACAACGCGCTGCAAGAGCAAATCGCTAAGGCTGCATTGGTGATGCATTACTTCACTTTACCGCTCGCAGACGGCGACACCATCCCGCCGACCAAAACATCTTTGAGAGGAAAGTGTTCAATATAAAAAGCGTGCTTGTAAAGCGTCCAGAACGTGTCACTGTGGCGCAGCGGATTGCGTGCCCAAAATCGTTCTGGTGAACCGAGAGGTCTTGGGTTCCACTCTCGTTGACAGAACCTTTTTACAGCGAAAGTGTTATCAAATCACAACGGCAGTGGCAGTGGGGTAGTTGTCCAACGCCGCCGCCGCCGCCGGTGTCCGTAACCGCTATCGCGCGAAATAAAAAAATGAAACGAGAAAAAAATTAGAAAAACGCCGGCCACTCTTACTGACTGTCATCCTCAATCAAGCATGAGCGCCTCTAACAGCGGGTAAGGTTCCGTGCCCTCAACCTCGCTTTTCAAGATAAAGCAATGGAGTAAACCTGGGCGACAGATACCACCGGTGGTGGGTGTAATTCTTTGCTTGCACCCACCACCTACCTATCCATTCCTAAGCAGCCACTCTGTGCCCTCGGCAATGACTCTAATGACTGCGATGGTGGTTGACGGCCTTATTATACTGCAGTGAAAGCTGTATTGAGATCACAAGAAGAGCCGATTTAGGCGCCGTAGTTATACGCCACCGTCAACGCTGGTATCCATAACCGCTACGCTGTCGCGTCAAATAAGAAAAAAAAATTATATAAGTAAAATTTCTAGTAATGAATGGGACTCGAACTCGGGACCTCTGCATGGCAGTCGAGTATTCTACCACAGAGTTCCGCTGGTTCTTGAATCTGCTTCGCAAAAACACCCTAGACAGGTGTCATGTCAGGAAAGAAACCGGGTTAACATATGTAATATAGCGTCGTAGAAGAGTAAGAAAGCAACCAGGCGTCACACAGTGCGAATTGCGCAACAATTTGGTCGTTGAAGGCTCCCAAGCCATTGTAAAACACTCAGCCATAACTCATCATCAGCCACAGCAAAAAGAAAGTGCGCATAATGCCTTACATATGTCTAGCGGGTACCTCGCTTATCCGCAGAATAACAAGTAGTGGCGTATTGGGAGCTTCCCTACTTCCTGAAAGTTACGGCGGTTTATGATGTAATGGGTTCCTTGCATGTCTGCTTGTATTAGTCGCCCCATGAGAGTCCACAACGGGCACTGGTAAGGATGCTGTTCCAGCTTTCGCTGTGACTGTTCAGCGTGTTCTACGCAGGCCTGGCGATTTTCGTTTTTTGGAGCAAAAGGTGCTATGAGATCAAAACAAGGGTGTCGTAGGTGTCCGCCGCCACCGGTGTCCGTAACCGCTATCGCACAAAATAAGAAAAAAAAACGCCAGGCCTGCGCGGAACGCGCAGCACAGTCACAGCGAAAGCTGGAAGAGCTGCCTTTATAGAGCATTTTTAAACACTCTTGGGGCAACTCCTACAAACACACTTCCATGGTACCCACTAGGCCATAAATCACCATAATATTCGTGTAGTGGGGAAGCCTCCACTATGCCTTTATTCGTCATTCTTCGGAAAATCGCGGTACCCGCTACACACTTGTAACGCATTATGGACACTTTGTTGATGCTGTGGCTGACGACGATGAAGAATTATGGCATTTTGTAATGGGTTGGAGCATTGAACGACCCACTCGTTACGCAATTCACATTGTGTGACGCCTGTTTGTTACTTTACTGTTCTGAAACGCTTTACAACACATGTCAACGCGATTCCTTACCCGACATGAAGACTGCGTAGGGTCAGTTTGCAACGAAGTTTCAAGCACCGGCGTAGCTAAGTCGAAGCATTGGCTAACCTCATTTGGCAGACCGTCCGCAAGAAAGGGTCCTGAACATCACGAAGATTTTTGTCGTGTCTTCGGTTACACTGAGAGGCCGAACACAAGGTTACTTTAGAGAGATTATCGAATCATTTCGCTTTCTGAACGCACGATTTTCTACTGAATATTTAGGCACTGTTTCCCGCAAAAAGTTATACAAGGATTTATGTGATGTTCTTCTCCCAATTATCTTGTACCGCTCTCAATACTATGGTGTGGCATGGAACAAAGTGCTGAAACGCGTAAAAAGCATGCCTGTGCACCCGGGGGTAAAAACTTTCTTCTTTAAGCTTCATGCTGGTGTCTTGCCAGTTAAGACGTGGTTGTCTGAAAAGGGGATGTTCGTTCCGTGGGGTGACCACTGCTTTTAGGGGCGAAGCTCCTTAGGGCATAGGCTAGTCCCGCGTCGTTGTCGTAGCCACCCCTGTGCGATGACGATGACGCTGCCTTCACGGCACAGCACATGGAATGTACCCACTATGCGTCATAACCATGACGCTGATGACGATGAAGAATAAGCGTGTCCCGTTACCCTACTGGTGGGTGACTTTAACGTTGACATCGCTGAAAACTAGGGGTGTGCGAATAGTGAAATTTCATCTCGAATCGAATTCGAATCGAATAGTGCCGAATAGTGGCCAAAAATGTCGAATATCGAATCGAATATCAAAGATATTGTTGAAAATTGAAAAAAAGAACAAGTAAATTGAATCTGCTCATGTCCTCGTGCATATAACGCGGTGAGTGACTGCCTTGAAAGACTACAAGTAGTCATACAGAAGCACAAGGTGTTCCACATGACCTTGCTTCAAACACTCTCGCTGTTATGAAACGGTGTTTCCTGCAGTTGAAAAAATGCGCTCACTGGGCCCCTCAGTAACAGGGTTGGGAAGGCGTCGCAAAGCAATTTTGGCGATACCTGGATAAAGTCCAGCTCTATGCGCTTTCCAGTATTTCAATGGATCATCCTTTCTTGGGATCATGAGCTCACTGCAGTATTTTTTAACCTCTTGACTACAACGTCTGAGCTCAGTGCTCGTTATTTTTTGGTGCTAGCAGTTCGGCAGCCTCCCACACTGTTCTCTGGCCTTTTCTGCTGGAGCCATGACGCGCGCAAATGACAATCTCCTTTAAGGTAAACATGCGCTCACTTTTGAAGCAGTATATCGTTGAAAGTTTGACGGAAGACCTTCTGTAACGATTAGCGTTTATTTTTCCCACCCTATACCCTAACCAAGTTGCCACATTGGTCTTTGTCGCGCTTTAGCGTTAGTGTTCTCCACCCTACCCTAACCATGTTGCCACATTGACTTTTGTCGCGCTTTAGATATTCGTCCAGTCGAATTATTCGAAAATTAGAATACTAGCTATTCGAAAGTCGAATCGAATTATTCGATAAGCATTATTCGATTCGAATTCGAAACTAGAATATTCGCACACCCCTACTGAAAACAGTTGGCTCATACAACACATGACATCGCGATATGGTCTCACATGCATATCGTTTGACCACATGCAACCAGCCACCATCCGAGTAACCTGCATCGATCTCGTCTTTGCAAACTTTCCACTACGACCCATCCAGGAACCCCTCTCCCTCTATTTCACCGACCATAAAGCCGTTATAATGAAGGGGGGAACGGAAGCCACGGCTTATGTAAAGAGTAACCACGACCAACGAATAAACGAAAACTAAACGGAAAATCACGGCTCACGAATATAATATAAGTTTCTTGTATATATACACACAGTGTTTGTCACGTCTTTGATGATGTACTGGGCGAATTTCACTGAAGATTCACGGTTTACCGATGAACCACCGGAGCTTCGCCCACTCATCATCATTCACTGCATGGATATGCTGTGAATTTTTCATCTCGTAAACCAGAAACCATTGAGCATGTCTTTCTGGAATGTTGGGATGGGGTGTTCTTCTGGGATGTCCTGCAAAGGACATTAAAGAAAGACTTCCCGTTGGACGCACAGGGAATAAGGTATTTGATGATTGAAAATGATGATGGTTTTCCCTATGATATTACAATGGTATTGGCTCTGCACAGTATCTGGAGGTCCCGAATGGCTGTACATTATGCTGATGTTGATGCTCGACGACCCATAGAGTACTTCGCGAGTCACTGACTTCGTTTCTTGAACTGCAAAAAATGCAAAAGGGTGTACCCGAGTGGGTACCTCGCATGGAAACACTGTTGTATATGAAGCAATTGTAGACATAATGTACTTAAACTGAAGCCCTGCAATAAAGGAAAAAAAACGGCGTAGCTCAGTGGTAGAATGCTGGGTTGCTCGGGATCGATTCCCAAGCTGTCATAGGTATTTTTTATTTATGTAGTTATTTTCTTATTTCGAGTGATAGTGGTTACGGACACAGGCGGCGGCGGACAACTACGGCGCAAAAACGACCCTTGTTGTGATCTCATAGCAGCTGTCGCTGTAAAAATCCAGGATGGAGCTGGGTTCGAACCTGCGTCCGCTATGTGCCAGCCCAGTATTATACCACTAAGCCATGCCGTTGCTCGAAACTCCTGCGCAGAAAAACCCTATACAAGCGTTATGTCGGGAAGGAATCGCGTTAACATACGCAATTTAACGTGGTAGAAAAGGAAAATAAAAACCAGGCGTCCCAGAATGCGGATTGTGTAACCAGGCGTCACACAATATGAACTGCAATACGAGTGGGTCGTTGAATGCTTCCAACCCATTACGAAGGGCTCAGCCATAACTCTTCATCGTCATCAGCCACCGATTCAATTAAAGGAGTACTGAGTACCTTGCAAGCGTACTTGTATTAGTAGCCCCAAGAAAGTTCGCAACGGGTTCAAGAACCGAAGTGTTGAATTGCGCAAACAAGACAGGGACTACAAGAAGAGACGACGACACATTGAGCGCAAACTACCAACAAAAGTTTATTTCCTGAGCACCCAGTTTTTATGCACCACTCAGCGTTTTAGAATGCGCAGCTTTTTAGAACTTTTATCGTCTTACCTGAAGACAACTTTCATTCTATGGGAAGGCAAGCCATTCATCCAGAAAGAAGGCATTTTTATAGGGTCATGCATTGCTCCCATTCTCAGCGATATTTTTTTAGCCAAGATTGACAAAGCTGTGGCGGAAAGTCTACGTAATCTCGACATCATCATGGTTCACAGATTTGTAGACGACTATCTCATCCTGTTTGACAGCGACCCCATAGGTAACCAGTCATACGCGTTTGATAAACTTTCACGTTTTAAAGATTGCTTTCACGCATGAGATGCCTGATGATAATGTGATCAAGTTCCTTGACATCATGTTTACTTTCCACCAAGATCATCTTTGTTGGCGCTATCAACCTCGATGCAATAAGCCGGTCCTGCCATACAACTCGGCACACTCCAAATTAGTTAAAATATCTGTTGTCAACATTTGCTTTCATAACGCTCTAACCAAGTCATGTGAGCATAAAGTTGCAGTAAGTTTCGAACACCAGTCCGACCGGCTATCTGAAGCCGGTTATCCTTTAAGTGTTCAAACTTCTGTTGCTGAAGCCTTGCTCAGAAAGCATCGCCTGAAGCCTTCAACCGAGCCGGCCTCAAAAACTAACCAGAAAAAAGGAGCCGTCATTCCGTACTTCCACAACATTTCGCACAATTTGAAAAAAGTGGCGGAACGATCCCAAATAAAAGTGGTTTTTTCAGCCCCGCGTAAACTGCTCAGCCTGTGCCACCGCAATACTAGCTATATGAAGTCTAATGCGTGCGCCAAGCAACACAAGGTCCACTATGTTCCTTGCAAGAGTAATGTTGTCTATCGGATTCCAATTTCTTGTGGTAAAATATATATATAGGCCAGACTGAAAGGTGTATAAATGATAGGCACGACATCGCGCCGAGAATGCCAAGCTTACGGTGGTTGCTCTTGCACACTGCCATTTCGTGGATCGTCCCTTCCGTACATCATCACCTGAATCGTGACTTGCCCGCTGTCCATCTTCAGCTGCTGCCTGCTTCGGCGAACCGCACGCCAGTTCCGGTGGGAACAAACTACCCCATCTGGCAACCTGGAATCTCGGCACCAGGTGGTGGCACAGACGGCGGGGGATTCATAAGCCAGCCAGGAACCGTCCACTTCGGGCACGACATCGCGCCAAGAATGCCAAGCTTACGGTGGTTGCTCTTGCAGGTTAGTTACCTGAAAGGTGCCATTTCCTACAGAACTAGTACTTATGTACTAGTTGCGGTGTCGTGCCCACCCGAATTCATAGATAAGATGAAGCATATGAAAGATATTTCTTTTGTGGTGTGCCGCTCTCTGTGTTCTTTATTGTTACTACTCGCCGGTGACGTGGAATCTAACCCGGGCCCTATGACGAAAACTGAAGCCGACACATTTGCTCAAGCGCTAGATGCTTTACGTAGGCTTGAAGAAGGCCAGGCTACCTTACTAGCCGAATTGAAAGCTGTCAAGAGAAGCATATTGAAGCCAGCAACGAAATTCGGTTGCTTAAGGCTAGAGTCGTGGCCCTGGAAAGAACTTCCACGTCACCACACAGCACAGGTGTATCCGGGGCGAGTGCCGATGCGTTGCGTGCCGTGTCTAGCCAAGTAACAAAAATTTCAACGCGGTGTAATAACTACGAAAATAGACTGCGGCGCTCTAACCTTCTTTTCTTTGGACTTGACGATGAACCTAAGGAAGACTGGGCAAATTCTGAACGGAAAATAATCGACTTCTGCACAGAGAAATTAGGCGTCACTGTGACAGAACGGCAATTTGAACGTGTGCACCGAATGGGCAAATATACAGAAGACAAGCGGAGGCCTATAATAGCAAAATTAACGTTCTTTAAGGATAAAGAACAAATTCTGTCGTCCGCACACAATCTAAAAGGTTCCGCGTTTTCCATACGCGAAGATTTTTCACTAGAAACTCGGCTCGCTCGAAGGAAGCTCATTGAATTCGCGAAAACGCAGAAAAGTGCGTTTAAGCTCTCTGTCGACAAGCTACGCATCGCTTCGAAGACATACATTTATGACTCTGCGACGAACACAGTTATCGAATCTGTTAGATAGCTACAGCGTTGCGCGCGCGTGCAGTACCAACGACTGAAACATGATGATAATACCTCATTATCGTTGTCAATCGCTAACACACGCAGCATTATGTCGAAGCATGATTTGATCTCTGCTTTTCTGGATGACAGTAATTCTGACATTGTCGCCTTCACAGAAACTTGGCTACATCCTGCTATTAGTGACGATGAAATTTTCACCTCAGCTAGCATGTACCATATCTACAGGTGTGATCGCACTGGCAAAGAGGAGGCGGTGTTTTGGTAGGCATAAGGAAAACCATTACTTCATTTTTCATCAACACTAATTCTAACCTTGAAATAGTTTGGGTCCTTTTCGTCCTTGTCCCTCAGTGCGCTAAAGAAGTGAAAGATGAATAACCAACATGCCCAAGCATACGTTCTTTCAAGTTACATTTCTAATACATCGGGCTCTGTTTTGTGTTCTACGTTGCATCCGTCCCTACTTATCACCGTCATTGCTGCTGCCTTCTGTCGGGCGCGCACATTATCGTACTGCCTGCGGATTGACAAGCTGCCACCTGATGTGCAACAAATCTTCGGGGACCTGGCACCATCGAGAGGTCACGGGCGACGAATATGCAAGATCTTGAGGTCGGAATGCCTTCGGCAGGCCCGGCTTTACAAGGACATGCTTCATGCTCAAGTATTCCTTCATGAAACCCACCCTGTGGCAAAAAAGAAAAAATGGCGGGAATACTCAACGCTGATTGATGACACGGTTGAAACCCTCTGGAGGCCTGTCCTCAGGGAGCTGCGGTCCAAACGAGACAGCAATCAAAGGATTCAGCACAACGCAGTCCACATCGAGGGCGACGCGCAACTACCTGGATATGTGAGTGATACTTTGAAAATGGGACCGAAATTTGCTGTGGAGCCAAAAATGTCCGATCCTGAACTCTTAACCTTAGTAAGAAACGTTTCTAAATGCGCAGAAGAGAATGAAATGGGAATGTGTATCTCAGCAGGTGTTGATGTTGTGTCGCGAGCGAGGCCCCAAAAGCCGACTTTACCCCTGAAACGCGTCAAAGATTTCCTTAGTGAAAATAGCCTGGCACTGCTTCCTGCCGATAAGGAGGGCGGTTTCGTTGTTATCAGTCTTAATTCCTTGCAAACAAAGGCCAATCAGGCCTTGGACTCTGTATTTAATAGAAGGAACGATGTTTCACTCACCAAGGTGAAAAGTGAAGCTAAAAAAGCTGTGCCAGAAGCTTAACTTGAGCAAGTTGGTTCGAGAGATAGACAGCAAGAAAGTTAGCAGCCTTCAAAGGTTTTTTCATTAAAAACCCACAAACCCGACTGGCCGCTACGCATTATAGTTTCAGAGCGTGACACCTGGCAAAAGTCTATAGGTATTTTCATACAAGCGAACTTGAAATTGTTAACAGTGAATGACCCTTTTTTGACTAACAGTTCCGAAGATGTCATAAGTTTTTTGAAATCGAATACAGGCAGTAATTTGAACGCATTTTCCATTGATATTAAAGACCTATATTATTCCCTGCCACACGATGAGCTATTAACATGTGTTCAAGAGGGTATCGAAGCGTACGGTGAACTGAAGTTTGTGAATTCCGTTTGCATATCTGTACAAGCATTTCTTGATCTGTTGTCCCTTTATCTCCGTTCGACGTTCGCTAATTGGGACGGCAATGTCTTCCTCCAGAAACGAGGTATCTGTATTGGCGCTTGCATCGCGCCAATTCTCAGTGATCTTTTTCTTACTCGGATCAACAGAAAACTGAAAACAAGGCTGGAAGGCACAAATGTAAAGAAGGTATTTAGATATGTGGACGACTACATTGTGTTTCTCGAATCCAACATAGGCGAATTTTGTAATGATTCTTCAGGCATACTTGATCTGTTCACGATGTTCCTGCAACCGCTCGCAGTCACCCATGAAATGCCGCAAGACAATGCGTTGCGTTTCCTTGACATAAGAATGTTTTTTGAGAGAGACCAGGTCTGCTGGTCGTACGAGCCTAGGGCCAATAAACCGTTGTTGCCGTTTTCTTCGGGCCACTCTAAATTAGTAAAAAGGGGCATTGCAAAACTAACTCTAATGAATGCACTTCGCCGCTCATGTCCTCACAAGTGCTCTTCTAGTTTCCTGGCGCAAGTTGACCGCTTGAAAGGGGCGGGTTTCCCTCAGCATGTCATTACTGCTGTGGCCGAAGGTCTTCTCAAGACCGTCAAACATGCTCTTGAGGGTGAGGAGAACTCTTCACCAGCAATCGAGCCAGTCAAGCAGAAATGCGCCGTCATACCGTACATTCACGATGTCTCACATAGGCTGAAAAAGATAGGAAACAATGCTAATGTCAGAGTGGTCCTTTCAGCGCCGAACAAGCTTTATAATCTGTGCAAGGCTACCTACCTCGGTTCTGAGAAACCCAGGTGCCAGAAAAAGCACAAAGAAAGCTTTGTAAAATGTGAGAGCAACATCGTTTATGAGTTACCGCTGTCCTGTGGCAAGAAATACATAGGGCAGACGGGACGGTGTGCAAACGATAGGCTGCGTGAACACGCAAACAACGTGCGAACAGGAGGCGTGGGACATTTGGCATTCCACTGCAGGAAGTGCGGGTGTGATCCCATATATTCGCAGTGTATTGCGATAGGAAGAAGCCAGGAGCAAACGACACGAGAGATAATTGAAGCGGCGAAGATAGCAAGCCTGGGAGACGCGTGCGTTAGTGCACCTTCCATAGATCTCTCGAAAAAAAGAACTTGATTTTTTGAGCAAGGCCCACAGAGTGGCTCGACGGTAATGACAAGCTTGAATGTCCTCTTGATCTCGCAGAAAGAAAAATTCCAGCATCATTTTGTTGTCTGCATATCTTAACTTTCATGCATTTCATCATCGGTTTGCCTAATCTTCCTGTACACTGCGCCTGCGTGCGTTGCGGTTTGTTGTATATGTATATATGTACCCCTGTGAAAAATAAAGCATTTTGTTGGAAGTCAGCGCTTGTGTTCGCGTCGCTTTTCGTCCTTGTCCCTCAGTGCGCTAAAGAAGTGAAAGTTTGGGTAGCTTGTACAGTCCCTTCCTCCAAAATCCTGGTAGGTTGCTGCTATCGTGCGCCGGACTCGGACTCTTCCTTTCGTTAATATGCTACGTGACAGTATAAACAAGGCATCTGAAATTTTCCAAGCGGACATAATTGACTTATTAGGTGACTTCAACTTTCCGCTCATTGATTGGGCCACATTGTCATCACCCTGTCGCATGTCAACTGATTTCGGTAACTTAACTTTAGATTTCAACCTCTTTCAAACTGTTCTGAAACCTACACGTGGTCCAAACACTCTAGATCTTATCCTCACAACTGCTCAGGAAACAATACGTAATACAGATTACTTGGACGGATTCAGTGACCATACTTTACTCCAAGTAGATATAAACATACCCCTTCCCGTAGCCGGTGTACATACAAAACAAATTCGGGATTATAATAAAGGCAATTATCCGGAGATTAACACTCAACTAGGGTTATTCTTCGAAAATACTCTCCTGCCGGGCTTCCACAATAGATCCGTCGAAGAGAACTGGCTTCTTTTCAAGCAAGTCTTGTGTACATTAGTTGACAACCATGTTCCACTAGTTAAAATTAGCAATAGTAAATCAAATCCATGGTTCAACAAAAATCTTCAGAGAATGCGGAACAAGAAAAAGCGGCTATACAATAATGCTAAGCGCTCGGGCAGTTCTTCTTCTTGGCTTAAATATAAAACATGTATAAAGGCATATTGCACAGCTTTAAGTAAGGCCAAGGAGAAGTATTATTCTAATGATCTACCGACACTACTGAAAAACAACCCAGCTAAATTTTGGAAAATCAAGAACGCCACCAGTGAAAACCAACACATCTCATTGCACGATGGTAACAACGTCCCTCTCCCAGCTAGGCAGTATCCAACAGCATTTAATTCCTTTTTTACTTCTGTATTTACGAAAGAGAACAGTAACAACATACCGTACGTAGCTGAGCTCGATTACCAATTCATGGAACCAATAGACATTCAATTAGAGGGCATAATTATAGCCATAAAGAATCTTAAGTTATCTTCTTCATGCGGCGTGGATGAAATCAATTCAAAGGTGCTAAAGAATACAGTAACGGTCTCAAGCAAAATACTGCTTCATATATTCCGCCAGTCTCTCGAAACTGGCATGATACCGTCTGACTGGAAGTTGGCGAAAATAATACCGATATTCAAAAGTGGAAATAAAAGCTCATGCGAAAATACCGCCCTATTTCGCTTACGTGTATTTGTTGCAAAATTCTAGAACACATCATCGCGTCCCATATTTACAGACATCTAGAATCCAATAATTTCTTCTTCAAAAATCAGCATGGTTTCCGAAAAGGCTTTTCCTGTGAGACTCAGTTGTTTGAATGTACCACAGAAATTCATTCAAATATGGATAATAATTATCAAACTGATTGCGTGTTCCTCGACTATTCCAAGGCGTTTGACCGGGTTGCACACTGTCGCCTGATATCGAAACTTTCCGCCCTGAAATTAGACTCGCTTACACTATCCTGGCTTCGTAATTTCCTGTCTAATCGTCAGCAGTACACAACAGTTAACGATTTCTCTTCTTCCATCACTGATGTTTCTTCAGGTGTACCACAAGGCAGCGTACTCGCACCATTGCTTTTCCTCATATTCATCAATGATCTTCCGCAACATGTCTCTTCTTGCATCAGGGTATTCGCTGACGACTGCATTATTTACCGTCCAATCAAGAATAGTGAAGATCACTTGTCACTCCAAAACGATCTAGATGTAATTAATGGTTGGTGTAGTGCATGGCTCATGTCACTAAATGTCTCAAAATGCAAAGTAATGTCGTTCACGCGTATACCTAGCATATCTGAATTTTCTTACAGCATTAATCATTCCATTCTATCGACTGCAACACAATATCGGTACTTGGGTGTAATACTGACACCTAATCTATCCTGGTCCGACCACATTAGGGCAATATCTGCCAACGCTTCCAAATCCCTAGGTTACTTGAGACGTAACTTGAAAACTGCGCCATCAAGTATTCGCAAATTATCTTACACTGGTTCGCCCTCAACTAGAATATGCCTGTTCGATTTGGTCTACCCATCAAAAATACTTAATTGATTCATTGGAAAGAATCCCGAATAGAGCAAGCCGTTTCATTGCCAATAAATACAGTCCCCATTCCATTATATCGCAAATAAAACAAGAACTCTCAATTCCACTCTTGAACATTCGTCGCGACATTGCCTTGCTGTCATTCTTTCATAAAATTACCCATTCCTCCCGAATCACCGTTCCTGGTCTGCAAAAACCATATCTCACTTCACGTAGACTACACAATCATCTTAGTTATTCCCGTATATATGGTTCAACAAACGCGTTCAATAAGTCAGCGCTTCCACGTGCTATCCGTCTCTGGAATAGTTTGTCTGACCACATTGCTTCCCAGACAAACTACGATACATTCCGTCATCTCTTATCAAGCCATTTCACAAACTTCAGCGAGTAGATGCCGTATCGTAGCGCAAAGATGATGTTTGGCAACTTTTTCAACCTACACTTATCATCACAGCAAATTTCCTCATCTGCTCATATGCTACGTTATATAAGATGTCAGATAACCTTGTTCTATCCGGGAGTTATGCCGTGTCTTGTCTCTTTTGTTTTTCTTCACACAGAAATTTCACCGTGCTGTTTTCCTTCCATGAAATGTATCGGATTCGTTTCTTTTTTTCTTTTCTTTTTTTTCCGATTTGTTTTTTTTTATCTTGCCTGGTATTATTTTTTTTATTTTCTGTATTTTTTCGAGCTGTGTTGCCAAAATATATTTTTTTTAATATAAATTCGTTTTTAAGATTGTACGTAAAGAATGTGCCTTGTAGCCGCTTCGTTTCTTGTGCGCAAGAAACGCACCGTTTCATTCACTATTGCCGTGCGTGTATCTTTTGTTCATGTTGAGCTGTAATGCTTTCTGTTTAACTTATTATTTTGCAATTGTTTCTTTTGTATTTTTTTTTCATTAGATATGTATGCGTACATATATTTTGTGTATTGCCCCCCTTACTCAATGCCCCTCATGGGGCCTGTAAGGTACCTTGAAATAAATAAATAAATAAATAATGTCAGAAATGGACGTGACGGATGGCTTGCGATACATTGCAAGACATGTGGTTGTCAACCTGTACTCAGCGCATGTACAGTTGTCGCTTCTGTGAATGATAAGTTGACAAGAGAAATCATCGAAGCCGAAAACATTGTTAGATTAGGACCCGAATGCGTCAGCACACCATCTGTTAACTTATCGAGTAAAGAGCTCGCTTTTCTAAGAAATTGACTGTTGTACACGCCTGGTGGCGTCTGAGTGGTGCATAAAAAGTGTGTGCTCAGGAAATAAACTTTTGTTGGTAGTTTGCGCTCAGTGTGTCGTCGTCTCTTCTTGTAGTCCCTGTCTTGTTTGCGCAATTCAACACTTCGGATCATGAACCAACAAGCCCAACTGTCAGCCATTCTGGGGTTCAAGAAATGGCGCTCCTCCAGCTTTCGCTGTGACTGTGCTGCGCGTTCCGCGCAGGCCTGGTGCTTTTTAGATGTGAAGCATCTTATGGCGAAGCTTAATCCGCTGGTGGTGGTGGTGGTGTGCAGCGTGCCCACCCTTACTGCGCATGCGCAAACCCTTTAAAAAAATAAAAATAAAAAACCTCCTCTCCCCCTCTCTCTCCTCTAGGCATCCCTCCCCGCGGCAACCACACCCTCACTGCGCATGCACCTCCCCTCCTCTCTCCCCCTCTTACACTCCCCCCCCTCTCTCCTCTAGGCATCCCTGCCCACGGCGTTCACACTCCCACTGCGCATGCGTGTCACCCCCCTCTCTCTCCCCTCTTCTACGCTCCCCCCTCTCTCGCCTCGCGACGCCGACGCAGGCAGCGTCTGCTAGCGCGTTTCTTGGTTGAAAAAACCGACTGCTCGCGCTGCACAACCGTTCACTGGCCACCCCGTATATATGGCAATGGATCTTGACCTCCAAAGTGGTGCCGGTAGGGGATTTCTCCTGTGCGTTGTTGAACAATAAAAATTCGCAGCGTGCGCGTTAACTAAAAGCGGAGTGCGGGTCTCTGTGTCCAGTTGGAGTCTTCTGTCTCTCATTGCCCATTAGCAGCGATTGGCATGTTCCAGTAGGAAACACTGCTCCATCACTGCCTGCTTTGCGCCTCCCCAGTTTTCTCTCCTGCGCAACGCTGCGATGAGCGCCAGCGTCAACGCCGCCGCCAGTGTAAGCGTTAGCGCCCGCTGCTTCACATCTACACATGGTTCCCTTTAGCGGGAGATTGTGTAATTTTTTTCCTTGCCATCTGATCGTGCACATTTTTTCGAAGACATTTCCGTGATGGAAACACGTCCCTATAGCCTTGTTGGACACCGGCATAAAACATTTCGTGTTAAAAATTCGTGAGCTCCCAGTATTTCCGGGAGTCGATGTCATGCGACGAGGTAAGAGAGTAGCGGTATGCACCGCATTATTCTAATTGGTTTTGTGGTAAGCTCGACACTCGCAGTAGTGGAGACTACAGCGGTTCAGGCTTAGCGAGCCACAAGGCCGCGTATACCGTCGCCTGGTTACGTATAGACGCTTTTCATAATTGTAAAGCTAGCTTTCCTGCAATGCAGCTTGCTCTACTAATGGGGGCTGGTCACTTACTGCAAACACCGTGTTCAAGCGCAGTTTGCTTGCCCTATGGCGCGGAAAACGTTCACTCTGTTCCCTTGATATAAACACGCATGATAGAAAAGCCATGGCACGTTCCATTAGCACCTGCTCTCCACCTTAAAGTCGACAGGTGCTGCCATTAGTAAGGCGAATGTGCAGCACAGGGAAGCGCACTTGCGGTTTATGAAAAAAGGCTGTAGCGCACCGCTCCGCGCGCTCACCTAGCGAAGAGTTTAGCGCCGAGCGGGAAAAACACAGTGTTCGATCTAACAACACACACACTTTATGGCCTCTGGCGGCACCCAAAACACAGTTCAACGTCCATTCCTGGGACGCGGGGAGCAAAGGGCTCCCACACGTGGTCGGTACAACAAAGGGGTAGTAACCGTGAGTACGTCGCAGCTGGCAATGGCGATCGTTGACACGCCGCTCGGGAAAACGTCCCTCGAGGCTATGCTGCACACTCTCGCGATGACCACTGGGCCTGGTCGCGAGAGGTAGTTAACTCTCGTACGCGTGGGCCACCGGCAAGTGCGACTCAGCGTAGTACGACCACGCACGAGCACTAGGCACCACTCTTTGGCTTATCCTACTGAACCGGAGATAGCTCAAAGCTAGACACGCCCGCCGAGGATGCCGAGGCAACCAAGCAGGCTACATTCCGGCGATTCCTAAAGGGGAATCGGAACGAAAACACATGCTTACCGTGGGCTGACCGAGGAGAGAGAGAGGTTTCCGTACGCACGTGACTCGGTCTCGCCGACTCTCGCGGCCCGAGACCATGAGCAGCGCCATATTGAGAACCGGCGCGTGGCACCATCTTTCGCCACTTGCCGTCACGAGATCATGGGAAAGGAAGGGGACCAGTCTAACGGCGAAATGCCCACGCAGGGGCTTCGGGCACGCCTCAGATCCCCACAGTTTGAGTCAAACGTTGCGAGATGTACCGATTTTGTGAATTTTGATCGGTTATGGTTGTATCGTAGGCAGGCCCATAGCCTGCCTACGATAATTTTTTTTTATTGGGGGGGGGGGGGGGGGGGGATGTAGGCCCTTGCTTAAGGCCTTGCTGTTTCAGGGAAGCGTTTATGTTGAAGCAAGTACCTATGTGAAGCAGCAACAACATGGGTGCGGGCTTCTTAGGACATCCACTCCCACAAGTGCAGGATTATTCGCACTCACCAGGCACGTCAACTACATTAACGGCCAAAGGGTATCCTATGATCCAATGACGGTGCTCATATTAGAGCACAGCTGTCAGTTTTACCAAAATATTCTGAACGATACGGGGTGATGAAAGGCATATCACAAATAGCAGTTTTTAACATATTCTTGCGTGTTGTGCAGTGACTAACCATAGTTTTTCGAGACATAGCAGCAAATACAAAATGCTTGTTACATTTTTATAACAGGCATCATTGAACACTGCAACCACAGTTGACGTTGCCGCGATATGTCGCAATTATAGGGTCTTTGTCGAAAGCTGTTTCAAACACTGGCGTAGCTCGGTGGTATAATGCATGACTATCACATACAATTCCTGGGCTCGATTCCGGCACTAAAGACGATTTTCAACCTTTCCATCCCTACGATTTTTCCGTCACCTACCACACTGGCGATGCGTGCCCCACATTTTCTGCGGCACAAGCTTCATAACGTGATCGCGTAAAAAACTTTGAAATACTGTCATCGCCGTACCAGGGTTGATGCAATGTTCAAATCATTTGTGGCTCCTAAGCGCAATGAAAGGGCCGTGGTATGTGGGTTCACGTGACTGAAGGAAAGGGTTTCATGCAGTACGTGACAAATATCCACACTATTAATGTAATGACCTGCTCATCGTGCCAGTCATGCGCTCATGCCCTCCTATGCAAATTTTGGTCTGTGTCAAGTTAAAGAGACGATCACGAGAGCACCCAGACGTGGGCATCTAGAGATAGATAGATAGATAGATAGATAGATAGATAGATAGATAGATAGATAGATAGATAGATAGATAGATAGATAGATAGATAGATAGATAGATAGATAGATAGATAGATAGATAGATAGATAGATAGATAGAAAGAAACGGCGAAAGTGTGGCAACAAGGGCCGCAACAGTGAAGCAAGTCAGGACGGGAGGGGGGGGGGGGATACTATCAAAATGTCACATTGCGTTGCCGTTTGAAAGAAACACTTTCCTATATATCATATATGCGTCATTAGAGTTTTTCTTCTACGTTGATGTTTCAATACATAGTGACCGCGTGGGGTGCTTCAGGAAGAAAAATGCTCGGGACCTGTTTCATCTCTGTAGCTTACCGGAACAAAGCGTTATTAATCGCAATTGGCGAGAAGATAATGCGAACACCATTAAGTCCCAAAGGTGTATCCCTTGTGAAGCCGCGGGCCGCTAGCGAAGGGTCCCCGGGCCGCATGCAGCCCGCAGGCCGCATGCAGACCGCAGGAAGCATGTTTGAGACCCTACTATTAATAAAAAACAATGGTCTTTGCGTGGGACCCTGACAACATAAATTAACAAACTAAAATATTTCAAGCTTGTTGTGTCATTCGGATTGAGAAAGGGAATTCTTTGAGCTCATTTAATAATTAACTAAATAAATAAAAAAAAAAAAAACGCCAGGCCTGCGCGGGACGCGCAGCACAGTCACAGCGAAAGCTGGAGGAGCGGCCTTTATGGAGCCTTTTTTAAACATTCTTGAGGCAACTACTACAAGCACCCTTGCATGGTACCCACTATGCTAAAAATCATAATTTTTGTGTAGTGAGCAAGCGTCCACTATGCCATTATTCTTCATTCTACGGAAATTATGCCTGAGGCTTTTGTAATGGGTTGGACTATTGAACAACCCACTCGTTACGCAATTCTCATTGTATGACGCCTGGTTGTTACTTTACTGTTCTAAAACACTTTACTACACATGCTAACGCGATTCCTTACCCGACATGAACCCTGCATAGGGTCACTTTGCAACGCAGCTTCAAACACCGGCGTAGCTCAGTGGTAGAGTGCTGGGCCGCCACGCAGAGGGCTCGCATTCGATTCCTATTCTGTCATAAGTATTTTTTATTCATTTAGTTTTTTTCTTATTTCGTGCGATAGTGCTTACGGACACCCGTGGCGGCGGCGGACGACTATGGCGCAAAAACGGCCCTTGTTGTGATCTCTTAACAGCTTTCGCTGTTATAAATAAATGAATATATTGGGGCAGCTTAGATAAAGCGTGCGCTCTCTCTTACAGCGAAAGTCGTTATGAAATCACACAAGGGCCGTTTTTGCGCCGCAATTGTCAGCCGCCGCCGCCGGTCTCCGTAACCACAATAGCGTGAAATAAGAAGAACAACTCAAAATAGAAACACCTACGTCAGAATGGGAATCGAACCCGGGCCCTCTGGTGGGCAGCCCAGCACTCTACCACTGAGCTACGACGGTGCTTGAACTTGCGTTGCAAACTGACCCTACGCAGGCTTCATGTCGGGAAGGAATCGCGGTAACATGTGTTGTAAAGCGTTTTAGAACAGAAAAGTAACAACCAGGCATCCCACAATGCGAATTGCGTAAAGAGTGGCTCGTTCAATGCTTCAACCTATTATTAAAGCCTCAGGCATAATTCTTCATCGTCGTCAGCCACAGGATCAACAAAGTGCACATAATGCGTTACAAGTGTACATCGGGTACCGCGCTTTTCCGAAAAATGACGAATAATGGCATAGTGAACGCTTCCTCACTACACAAAAAATATGATGATTCATGGCCTAGTGGGTAGGTACCATGCAAGTATGCTTGTATCAGCTGCCCCAAGAGTGTTTAAAAAAGGCTCTAGAATCTTCCAGCTTTCGCTGTGACTGTGCTGCGTGTTTCGCGCACGCCTGGCGGTTTTATTTTCGTAACTGAATCGCCTCTAGTTGTGCCTCTGTACTTGAGCAATATCACGAAACCTACTAAACGCATATTCCCCTATAAGCCTTTATGGAATTTACGTCAACAGCATTGCTAACATAAAAGCTCGTCCGCAGAAACAGCAGTGCTCATTAATGTGGTCCCGGAAGAAACTCATTTCTTGCTTTCGGATGTCCCTATCCGTGACGCAATAGTGTGTCGCACTGCACGATATATTTTCAACCAGTCCCAGCATTCTGAGCAAAAATTCTGATGTCCACATTCGGATATCCTTGTTACCTGGGCGCAAGCAGGTAATCAGCGATTGCCTGGAATTGCATTAAAAGAAACCTTCCTCTTCAGAGGACGGCGCGTCTTTGGCATAAGTCATTATTTATGACGAACAGCGGATGGGAACTTTTTTTTCCGATCTGAAATAGATGGATATGTGATATTCGCACTTTTCTTCTTCTGTTGAAATTAGAGAGGAGATTCCTGAACGGTGTGTTCAGCGGTTCCCTTTGATTAAAACATTTTGTTTCCATGGAAACCACTGAGAGGTCGTTCAATTATGCATTTTGTGTGATTCCGCCAGATCACCGTGATACAAGCATTCTTTCTGTTGTGCCTGCAAGCAGAAAGCAAAAAAGGAATCTCGAACTTACACAGTTGAATATGTCGTTCCAGACACCGCAACGCTTATCGCACATAATACTCTTACGTACACCCCTAGCACTTAATGCTTTGACTCGTTCACAGCCATAGTGGGCAACTCTACGCAGAATTTAAAGATAGGCGCTGTTTTTTTAACGAGACCACTTCGCGTATTATCTCGCTTCTCACTCTCTTTCTATCACGTTTGCTCCATTGTTTTTCTGTTCTTTCTTTAGCGGCGCGATTTGAGCCTTGATGTGACGCCATCGGCATTGTCTCTCACAGGAACAACAGCCGTTCTGGATTCCGCTCGTTGGGACTTTATCGAACATGTCGAGCGATTCCTACGAAACGACGTCCTCCCACCAGACACAAGAGCGGAAGCTGTTTTCCCAAAGCTGAGCGCATAATTAAACTAGTGGATATGCTCATATTGCGCTGCACAATGGTCGGTTCGCATTGATATCGAATATTTTGCCATCGGCGATGTCCTTGAACGACGTCTGTATATTGTTGCGTAGAAGACCCACACGTTGTGAGTACGCGTTCCATGTAAATCTAAGCCTACGTTGCTGCTCGAGCGTGAAAAGAACTTATCCGTAGTTTTGTATTCACGGCCATTGGGTCCGACACCTAATTCAATACCGCGTGGCTTCAGCTCCAACGCGGTTGCACTCCCGAGGAATAGTCGCAGTCGCATGCCCCGGGGTACGCCTAGAGCATCAGAATGAGACAACTCCGTGTTGTAAGGAGTCTTGATGAAGTAACGAATGCTTATTTGCCGTGAAACTATCGTACGACTTTTAAGATGTAGCCTTCTTTCGTTGTATATTAGATGTGAAGCATCTTATGGCGGAGCTTAATCCGGTGTGCGGCGTGACATCCCTTACTGCGCATGCGCAAACTCTTTCAAAAAAAAAAACCTCCTTTCCCCCTCTCTTTCCTCTAGGCATCCCTCCCCGCGACAACCACACCCTCACTGCGCATGCGCCTCCCCTCCTCTCTCCCCCTCTCTCCACTAGGCATCCCCTGCCCGCGGCGTCCACACTCCCACTGCGCATGCGCGTCCCCCCTCTCTCTCCTCTCCTACGCTTCCCCCTCTCTCCTCTAGGCATCCCCTGCCGGCGGCGTCCACACTCCCACTGCGCATGCGCGTCCCCTTCTCTCTCTCCTCTCCTACGCTCCCCCCTCTCTTGCCTCGCGACGCCGACGCAGGCAGCGTCTGCTAGCGAGTTTCTTGGTTGAAAAAACCGACTGCTCGCGCTGCACAACCGTTCACTGGCCACTCCGTATATATGGCGATGGATTTCGACCTGCAAGGTGGTGCCGGTGGGAGATTTCTCCTGTGCGCTGTTGAACAATAAAAATTCGCAGCGTGCGCGTTAACTAAAAGCGGACTGCGGGTCTCTGTGTCCAGTCGGAGTCTTCTGTCTCTTATTTCCCATTAGCAGCGATTGACATGTTCCAGTAGGAAACACCACTCCATCACTGCGTGCTTTGCGCCTACCCAGTTTTCTCTCCTGCGCAACGCTGCGATGAGCGCCAGCGTCAACGCCGCCGGCAGTGTAACCGTTAGCGCCCGCTGCTTCACATCTACACATGGTTCCCTTTAGCGGGAGATGGTGTAATTTTTTTTGCCTGCACCAGGTCCCGTTCGTCGAGGAAATAAATCATGCGAATGACATGACTAGCGTAATTGCATTATCCACATCGTTTGTTATCCACGTTCTGTTCAACATCAGCAAATAAGTGCATGCTCTCGCCCGCTTAACTCGGAAGTCATGTTAGTACGTTAAGAAGCTTTAGCTTTACTAACGTTGATTTAGTAAAGCTGGAGAACCGGATAACAGAGAGCAGGTTTGGCTTACGATGGAGAATTTCAAAGCCTATAATTAATAGTTTGCGTATTGTCTCGAAAAGTACAGACTTTTGTCTATGAATGGAAACCACGTTGCTTCACACCACTCGGAATTCCGTATTTATTTTACCGCGATAGCGTTAAAGAGCTCGTTTCGCAGAAATTCCGGCGTCGGTGTCGGAATCATTGGTTGTGAGCGAAAAATCATCATCTTGTCCGTGACCAAAAAATCGAGAAAGATGCAAATAAAGTAAATAATAAACATTTCCGCGTCCCAGTGAGGATCGAACCCAGGCCGTCTGCGTGGCAAGCAGGTGTTCTACCACACAGCCACGCGTCGGCTTGGAAATACAGCAAAAATAGCTTCCTCTGCTAGGAAATGCAGTAAAAATAACACTCATGCTTTACAAACACACGCGTCCTGTATACAGGCGTCACAATACAACATGTAATATCGCCGTAATATTGCGTGGTACAAGCGCATGTTGCCATCGGGCGTCAGAACATGCAAATATCACAACGACATTGTGGTTTAAAGGCAGCCACCCATTACAAAAGGCACACACGTTACTGCGCGTATTCCCTTAAGACTCCGTAGTGTGCACATAGCAAGTTCGAAAACATTTCACGAGCATAATTGCTCGTGGTTTGGGGTAAAGCATGCTACCCATTACATAGTATGTACTAAGTGATTGAAGTACGCACTATAGGACAGGATATCGCTACCTCGTTCAATTCTTAAAGGCGAAGCTTAGGGGCCTCCAATTTTGGTAAAATCGGTGGAGTAGTCAGCACTTGTAAATAAATATGAACACGTCACTATAACAAGGTCACTGGAAAAACAAGATGTGGCACTGTCAGTGATTTCTTGTTAAAACGCGATTGGTGCGTGAATGTGCCATTACAAAGACGAGGAGTGTTAAATGAGTAACTGATTTCCAGAAGGACCTAACAATTTAAGGGAACATGGTAGGCCTTATACCCGCCATGTATGTTCTGCGAAGTTTTTGTACCTTTTTCTCCAGAACGATTGGAGTTTGCCGTGATCAGAAGCTTTTCCTCGTTTTACTGAAGCAGATTTATTGCTGAAAATTGTTATGCCCATTTTTTGCATATTTTGTACTCCATGTAGCTAATTATCACTCAGTAATAGGTATTAGATGTCGTCTTGAACGAAAGGAGTTCCCCCAAAAATAAAAATTCCGCTGCAGTATATTCCCTAGTACGTTATCTCA
Source organism: Rhipicephalus appendiculatus (assembly GCA_030522465.1). Classification (NCBI taxonomy): domain Eukaryota; kingdom Metazoa; phylum Arthropoda; class Arachnida; order Ixodida; family Ixodidae; genus Rhipicephalus; species Rhipicephalus appendiculatus. The sequence continues at coordinate 63,780 of JALIZH010021029.1, forward strand.
ATACTGGCCGAAATCTATTTTGCTAGATACTGCGGTTGCAATGCTAAATAAAGGCACAAAAGTACAAAAAAACATGTTTTGAGATAATCGCGTTTAAAGTAATAAATATGTTTTAATAAAACTTCGCAACAGGTACCAGTCAGATACTCGTCACCAATATTATGTTTTGTTTTTGTTATGAGACTCCTTGCCTCGCGAGCCTCCTTTGTCGCCGGCTATGCGGCCCTATTGGCGAGGTACTGTCAACGCAGGTCAAGGACGCGTAGGCCCTGCACTGTGTAGCACCCTGCTGAAATTTTCTTGGAGTTCAGAAGATTGACCGGGGCTATGCTGCCATCATTAAAGTGAACACAGCATCGAGAGTGCAAATCTTCAATGTTTGGTGTTCCAGGAAAACCTTTTTTTTAGCGTGCTCCACCACGCCATGATTCAATGGCTCGTTGGAATTTTTAGTCTTCCCATGGATGCATTTAACAAGTAATTCTAGATTAGGTACCTGCTGATGAATTAGCTTCACAGCCTGAAGAACAGATGCTGAACGGGTTTCCTTATCAACGTGTGGTTCACCATTCAACTGGGCTTTGTTGAACTTGTGCCAGGTGTAGGCGTCCTTCGGGCAAAGGCCGTGCGATGGATTGGCATCCATCGATGGTATGGTATGGAAAAACTTTATTTAGGTCCTTCGGGGCGTGATGTCATGTGAAAATATGTGGCCCAGACAGCTTTTAAAGACGATAGTCTTTCTTGGGATACCTAAACGGAGAAATTTTGGTCTGTCTGTCTGTCTGTCTGTCCGTCTGTCTGTTTGTCTGTTTGTCGGCACGTCACACGATTGAGCTAGTTGGCCAAACTTTAACCCCCCTGCCTTACGACCTCCAATCATGACCAAGAAGCATGTGTTCATACGGGTGAGCGTGGGCAATTAAAAATCAAATATTACGCATACCTGAGGCACAACATCAATACCTTAGTACTATTCACAGTGTTCCTTTAAAACAAAATCTATAGATACGTAATTATAAAGATCCTAGTGTTTATTACGCGGCGCTGCTGTGTACAAAACAAGTCTCCGCCCAGTGATTTAACTTCGACGCTGTGGCTGGCTGTGGTGCTGCCACCTGGCAGCAGCATTGTTCAACACAAGCCGATGTTCCCCGGTAGCGCTGTAGATGGCGTCCTCTTCTGTTTTATCAATGCCAGCCAGATGCGGCTGATTCATCGTAGAAGAGCGCTGTCTCAGGCAAGGCAAAACATATATGGCCGCTTGATGAAATACGACCCACTCTACAAGACATGATCAGAGAACGCAGAGAAAATACCGACGACCAAATTTCAGCGGAGAAACGCCGGCGTCCGTCTAAGCGCGCCCGGAAAACGTCCGAAAAACGAGCCCAGCGGCTAGCCCGGCTATTAAATTGTGGTACTCATGCCGCTCATGCAGTGCAGTCGGCACAAGACTATCGTCTTTCGACGACATTTGCAGCGAAGCACGCAGATACGCGGCCAATTTTTTGCATGGCCTCCAAGCTGGCTGTATTTATTATAATGACCAAACGATAATTGTTTTGGAGCTTGTCAATGATGGAATCACTAAGACGTTCCCGGCCAGTTATAGATTTCCTGTCGGAATGCTTGATGTCTGTGCTTTTTATAGTTTCCGCAGTCTTGGGTCATTCTTTTCTGAACGTGCCCAATGCACTCCACCTTGGAAACTGTAGCCTCTGCATGCGGCTATGATGATCTATCTTCAAGAAATACCTTGGTACGTAAGGAATGAGGGCGTGGCAGGCCACCGCACAAGTTTTGTAATAGGCCGCAGATTTTAAATTGCGCAAAAAAATCTATTGTATCAAGGATTTCACTTACCCTGTCCCCTTAAATATCACATGAGTATACCAACTGCGCGTTATGACATCGTGTGCGACTTGGAATACGCATATCGTGCGCACCATGCATTAACGTTCAACGAATAAATCGATCACCACGGATCATGGTGAAGGAAATCGTCAATCGAGAAAAGCACTTGTGATTTTCTCCTCTGACCTCCGTCAGTGCGGACACCAGTAGTAACAGCTTTATAGGCAGTTAAGGAGAGCTCCACCATGCGAAGACATCATACGTGCTAAGCAGGGCACATATACTCCTTTTCATTCTGAATGTAGAGCCACAGATTTACCGAAACCACAATCGAATTGTGCATGGCAACTGTTTCAAGCTTTGCCTGCTAACGACAGCCCTGTTGCCATGCGACAATTTCTTTTAGTGATTTATTTTTTTTCTGCGCTGCGATTTACATAGCCGCATTGTGTCCTGCGGCTTTTTTTTTCGTATTTCCTTTCATTTTCCCGCCGGAGAAGTAATATAAAGAAATCCACGCTACACGTCTCTTCTTCATTGAAGCATCGCCCCTTCAAGTCTGAATAAGCCTTGACGTGCGCCGGATTGAAAGTTGGGGCACCGCGTTTTGATTCTTTTAGTGTTGACTTCTGGCAGCTGCAGATCTCTTTAGCGCCAAAGCGCGAGGATTTAGGTCACCGCCGCCGCTATAGAACGGTATGTAAGAAAATAATACTTCGAACGGCATAGAGATAGCGCGGGCTGCGCGAACGAGATATATATTAGCGCAAGATTTTGTTTCACTTTCATTGAAGATGAGAATTTTTCAAGCCTTCCTGCCGCTTAATTTTTATTTTCTCCATATATATCGCTTTATCAAACGAATTGAACGTTCGAGTTTCCCTGACTCATTTCGAAAGTGCCTTTCCATCTAGACGTATGATTTGTTTCTTGTTCTTTTGTTTTTATCATATTTTTCTTAAAGCGCGTCTTATTTTCACCGATATCTCCATTTCGGCTAGTCTTCTGGAAAAGAAAAAAAA